>JASDQU010103109.1:55649-77608 GCA_032191745.1 Picea mariana
CCATGTAGGCCTGTCTTAACAGGGCTTACTAAACACGTGGGGAATATAGCTTGCCTTGCCTATGGCTAAGCTTTGGACCAACAACCTCTTGGGGAATATAGCTTGCCTATGCCTATGGCTAAGCTTTACAACTCAAAAACCTCTAGGGTGTCGGGTACTACCGATCATGCACCCTTTTACATCACTTATCATTATAACACTTATCATTATAACATTTTATCACAGGTACAAAAATTCCACATTCTTTACTAAATGCCCAACAAATTACAAGCTCATTACATATGCTCATTAAGCATTACATAACTTCATTTGGAGTCTTCTTTGTTCTCTACCTCTTCCAACTAAAATCTTTCATCCTTGTCTTTCACCATCTTGTTTCTCTTTTCAATATGGATATGTTTCTTGTTGGAGTTGATCAAGATCCAACAAGACAACCTATGACAATGGATTGGCAAACTTAATTGACGCACCACTTGCCATGATTTTACATCACTTAACATTTGATTTGGACTCAACTTTTGACTAGCTTAACAAACCAACTCACACGTTTGACTCTTCTTGAGATTAATACTCTCCTGTAATGACCTTACATTTCAAGACTCCTTTTTCACAAAGCTTTTAGACTCATTTGAAGACTCAGTCACATGACCTTAACCTTCTTAACTTTCTCTAAGATTGAAACTCACATGGCCATTCCAAGCACTTTTCTATATACTCAATGACCCTTTTACAAATCGAAAGACAATTTTTATATATAAAAATGCTTGACTCAACTTTCACTTACATACACCTCTGCATTCTTGAAAGCCTTGGGCTCTGCCTACTTTAACACCTGAAGTTGAAGATGCCCGTCCACATACTGGGAATCAAAATTAACCGAACCAGCAGACACAAGGACCCGTTCAGACCGTTCAAAGCCTCATTTGGCTCYGCCAAGCATTCTGGGATCAGTCTTCACTCTTTGACAACACAAAATCAAGATCAAACCCTAGCTACTTTTGATAAAATAAAAGGCAACAGAAGCTCTTTGAACAATTAATAGATTCATTCGACTCAGCTACAGCTTCCAGGACAAATCTTTACCAAAAGCACTAAAAATATTCATTTTTCACCGTCAAATAACAAAACATCACCAGATTTTCTCCCTCTAAATCACCAGCTCGCGTCGTTAAAAGGCTCGAAATGATCGGCGTCCCCATCAACAGCTCAAAATACACAGTTCCACCATTAAATAGCTCGAAATCACGAGAATTTTCACATTTCAGCAAATTACCGAAATATGATGGGTTCGGTCTCTCCTGCGCGAGGACTCAACAACACTTTGCTAACACTCGACGACTCTCTTGAACTCTTATTGCTCTTCTGTAAGCTGCGGCTTCCTCAACAAGAATCTCTGCGGCATTCACGATTCTCCTCAACAGAGTGCGCAGGAAGAACATTCGTTCGCCTCGTTGCTCTCCTCAACATCAAGCAGAACCTCCTCCAAGTACTCTCCATTGCTGGACGACTCCTCTCAGGATTCTGGGCCCTCCCGTGAGGGAGTGAACCCAGTCCTGTGCTCTGATACCAATATAAAGGATTCAGACGCAGAATACACAGACAAATAACCCACAAAATAGTTTGTATTGCTTGATTGATTAAACCAGATACATATGCCTCGTATTTATAGAGGCTTTAGAAGACTCTAGACAATGCGGGAGAGTTCTCTTAGCAGAAATATCTGGAACAGTGCTGTCACCGTCGGTGGAATTCTCTAGAAATTTGGTGGTTGAGTAGAATGTTCTGCTTTAATGGCGGTAGAAATTACGTATTCCAACAACGTTAATAGGAAAATGGGCAGTGAAAAAAACATTTGGTTGGCAGTTTAGTAGGGAGAGATCATAGTTCTCGTTGGTGGAGAAAAGGCCGGAAAAATCACACTGCTGTATTGTTTTGGAAGACAATCTGCAATAACTTTTGGTGATGCTATAATTTGCGGAAACAGTGGATCGCCAAGGATGGCTGTAGCCAGAGTTAGTTTTCGATGTGTGTCTAAGATCTACAGCCCGCAGACAGTATCTGAGCAGCGCAGTTGCAAATACTGCGCACCATATAACTCTGTCGCTGAACACTGAGGACTTACCGCGCAGTATTACATGATTTACTGGGCGCTGTGAAAAAAACTTAATGAATGATTTCGTTACACAGAAATAAACACAGTGCTATACTTAGCATAATAATCTCAGAAACACAACAAAAGCTCAAAATTACTCATGAAATTATCATCACACAAAAATACTTGAAATATATATTGAGAAATTAGGCCCTGCTAATACAAAATAGGGTAACTGTGACCAGCTTAGGCTCCAACAACTTTTGCTAACTTTACAAATACAAAGCTTGTGGTCTTAGACTTCTTGACTCTTCAACTGTTGTTGTTTATTTTTTCACAACCTACTTAACATTTAAGACAACAATTAATTCGACTGACTTTTCATCTACTTAATTGAACTCGAGAAAGATTAAGATCAACTCTATTTACTACTTCCCATGCTTGTCAACTGACTAACGACTTTGTATTTGACTGACTAACTAATTGACAAATCGATGGAGACGTAAAGTTCATCCACTTGTAATTACTATTTTCAACACTCCCCCTTAATCATAAGTAGGTGGGATTTACAAAAAAATACATCAAAAATTGAATTGACATACAGTGTCACTCATATGTTACTCTTGGAGATGCTGAAATGCATCTCTTGCTAAAGCTTTTGTAAAAATATCTATGACTTGTTATTTTGACTTGCAAAATTCTAAACAGATCTAGTTGTTATTCACTAATTCTCTAATAAAATGATACCTTGTATCAATATGCTTTGTTTTCTTGTGAAACACATGATTCTTTGATAACATAATGGTTGAATTGTTGTCACAAAATATTGTTGTTGGCTTCTGTTGTTCCTACATCAAATCTTTTAACATTCTTCTCATCCAAATTGTTTGACAAGTTGCGCTTGTTGTTGCGACATACTTTGCTTCTGCTGAAGAAAGAGTCATTATGGGTTGTTTCCTTGATACCCATGATACCATGCCCGTTCCAAAATGAAATGTCTACCCAAAGGTACCTTTTTTGTCAACTATGTTGCCTCCAAAATCACTTTCATTATATCCAATAAGTCTGAAATTTTTTGAAATAGAATATATAATGTCAAAATCTTTTGGTCCATTCACATATTTCAAGATTCTCTTTCTTGCTTTCCAATGTGATTCTTTTGGACTTTCTATGAACCTTGAAATCAGGCTCACTCCATACATAACATCAGTTCTTGTTGTTGTTAAATACAAAAGACTTCCTACTTGTCTTTTAAACAGTGTGGGATCCACCTTGGACCCTTTATCTTCCTTGCTTAACTTCAATCCTATTATGACAGGTGTTGGTGGTACTTTGGAATTTATCATGTTGAATCTTTTCAAAATTGCATGCGCATACTTAAATTGTGAAATAAATATACCATTTTTCGACAGATGAACTTCAATACCCAAAAAATCTATCATAAGCCCCAAATCAATCATTTCAAACTCATCCTTCATGACTGACTTAAATTCTTCTATGCCAAAGTCACTTGTAAATATCAAATCATCTGCATATAAGAAAACAATTAACATGTTACCTTGTTGATTTGCTTTGATGTTGTTGGTTCACATTCACTTCTCTGAATCCATTCTGTTTGAGATAGGAATCTACATGACTATGCCAAGATCTGGGAGTTTGTTTTAACCCATACAATGCTATCTTCAATCTATACACTTTCTTCTCTTATCCTGGAACCTCATAGCCTTATGGTTGTTCTACATACACTTCTTTTTCGAAATCTCCATTCAAAATTGTTGACTTTACATCCATCCAATAGACTCACCATTTGTTCTGCGTGACAATGGCTAACACAGTTCTAACTGTGTCCATGCACACAACAGGCACAAAATTTTCATTGAAATCGATTCCAGGTTGTTGTGTAAAACCTCTTGCAACTAACCTTACCTTAAGATTTTGAAAATTTCCTTCTGCATCTTGTTTGGTTTTTTAAATCCACTTGACACTTCTCACATCCTTGTCTTCAGGTACATCTACCAATTTCCATGTCTGATTGTTCCATATGCATCTAATTACTTCATCCATGGCTTGAGCCCATACATCATCTTTGACAGCTTCTTCAAAAGTTAATGGATCATCTATTTGTGAAAACAAAGAAAAAACTAAAAAAGAATTTGTTGTGTCCTCATTATAGATGTCGCGCAGACTTCTTGTCTTTCTTTGTAGAAAACTTGCTAATGTTGAATCTGGGGATGTAGAACTACCCAGACTGCTTGTTGGAGTTTGTTGCGCTCTAAGTGTAGACTATGTATCTGCTTTTCTTACTGGAGTATTTTGTGTTGTGATTTGCGTCGCACTTGTGGGTGTAGAAGGGATTGGGCATTGACTTGTACCTGGCATTTGAACCACCTCTTCTTCTATGTCATCATGCCCAATAGAATTAACAATTTGGACTGTCTTTTCTATGCTTCCATCCCATGCTTCACTCTCCATGAATTGAACATCGCAACTAATTATGACTTTTCTTGCGACAAGGTCATACAACTTGTATCCTTTTGTTTCTTCAGAGTATTCAACAAATATACATTTTTATCCTTTGTTGTCAAGTTTCTTTCTCAGCTTATCTGGAATGTGTTCATATGCGAAACAACCAAAAACTTTCAAGTGCGCCATATTATGCTCCATACATGTCCAGGCTTCTTGAGGAACGTTTTCTTCACACTCTTTGTCGGACATATGTTCATTATGTATACTGTAGTTGCTATTATTTCAACCCAATACTCATTTGACAAATGTTTAGCTCCCAACATACTGTGTGGCATTTCCATGATGGTTTTGTTCTTCCTCTCTGTGACACCATTTTGTTGTGGTATATATCGTGTGGGGAATTTCTTGTAGATGCCTTGAACTTTACAAAAGTTATGAGATTCTATTGAAATATATTTTCCTCCTCTATCAATTCTTAGACACTTGATGTAAATGCGTCAAATTTATGTTTTAGGAAATAAATCCATGTATTTCTTGAGAAATCATCAATGAATGTTATAAAATATGTATTGCCTCCTATAGATGGAGTTTGCATTGGTCCAAAAATGTCTGAATGTACAATTTCAAGTGGATCTTTTTCTCTATATGACTTGCCAACTGGAAATGATTCTCTATTTTGCTTGCCAAATATGAAGCCTTCACATATTCTTTCTGGTTTTTCTATCAATGGAAAACATTTCACCATATCCTTTGTGTGTAGCAGCTTCATACCTCCAAAGTTAAAATGTCCAAATATGAAATTCCATAGCCAGGAATCATCTTGTACTTTAGATTGGAACGTTTCCTGTATCTTTGCGTCACTTTCTCCTTTCTTGATACAACGTGCACTATTTTCTTCATTAGAAATGCACACACTTTTTATGTTTTAAATGCAATTTCTAACTGTGCATATTTTTCTTTACCAACGGCTTGCATTGTTTTTATCTTCATGGTTAGCTTCAATGTCAATGGGAACATTTTACTATTTGTCATTTGTATTTTTTCAATAAGTTTATTTCTTGGATATCTTTCCATAATCACACAATGATTATCTTCCATGTAGATTATGTATCCTTTATGTAAAAAATTTCCTATGCTCATCAAATTATGCTTCAGACCAGAAACATAATATACATCAAGCACAAATTTTTGTTCTCATTTTTTAGTTAAAATGTTTATACTTCCCTTGCCTAAGACAATGACTTGAATATGTGTTCCAAGCATAACCTTGGTTTGGACTGCCTTATCCAAACTAGAAAACAATTCTAGGTTTCCTCTCATGTGGTTACTACAGCCTAAATCTAAATACCATATGTCACAAGGTTGCCATATGTCACAAGTGTAACCTTGGTTTGGACTGCCTTATCCAAACTAGAAAACAATTCTAGCTTTCCTATCATGTGGTTACTACAGACTAAATCTAAATACCATATGTGGTTACCGTATGCTTGAGAAACATTGCATTCAACTGGTGATACTATATGCATTGCCTCAGTGTGCACCATAAACATACGTCTAGAGAGACTATTTGTGTTGTGTGACTGATCTTGACCTTGCTTGTTCTGATTATTCTATCTCTTTCTGCACTCATATGAAGAATGTCCATACTTTTTACAATAATGGCATTGAATTTTTTATTTATTAGTTCTCTGACTACTTGGCTGACTGTTATTTGGGTTTTGACCTCTTCCATTAGTGTTTCCAAGACTGCTACTACATCCACCTCTGACATAACTTCTTCCTCCTCCTCTATAGTTAGCTCTCCCCCTTCCTCTTCCATGACTTATAGATGACTGCATGGAAAATGCATTCTCTAATGACATGTTTGACCTATTTAATTTGTTTTCATGATTATTGAGGGAAGCTTGCAATTCATCTAGACTAAACTGAATCAAGTATTTGTTTTCTTCGATAGTCACAACAAGGGTATCAAATTTAGGAGGAAGAATCCTAAATACCTTCTCAACAAAAAAAAATTCTTCTATGGTTTCACCAAGAGATTTAATCTTATTTATCAGGCCAATAACATGTGTGTAAAATGAATCTACTAAATCAGAGTATTTAAATGAAAGAGTTTCAAAATCTCTTCTAAGAATATGTAGTTTTGAAGTCTTGACTTTGTCCATACCTTGATAAGAGGTTTGTAATATTCCCCATGCTTCATTGTCTTTCTTTATTGATGAAACTCTCAGGAGTATTCTCTCATGCATGTCTTGAGGTATGTTAAACATCGTCTTTCCATCCTTCTTTCTTTGATGTTTCAAGACATCCTTCTAAGCTTGTGTGAGTGCATTGTACGATGCCTAATCTGTTGGTTCCACATAGCCATTCTCAACTATTTCCAATACATCTTGACCTCGGAACAACACCTTCGTGGTCAAGGACCACAACTCATAATTCTTGTTGTGAAAGTGGGAGGTTACATATTTGAACTAGAAGCCATATTTCATTTTTCAACAAAGTAACTACTCTAATAAACTTGTTCTGATAGAACCTGCTCTGATCAACTTGTTTTTATCAACCACCTATGATACCATGTCTAAGATCTACAGTGCGCAAACAATTCATGCGCAACGTAGTTGCAAATACTGCGCACCACAAAAATTCATCGTTGAAAACTCAAGATTTACTGTGTAGTGCACATACTTCACGATTTATTGTGTGCTGTGAAAAACACTTAATTAACTATTTAGTGACACAAAATAAAAATGGTGCTATACTTAGCATAATAAACTAAAAAACACAACAAAAGCTCAAAATTACTCATGAAATTATCAACACACAAAAATACTTGATATATATATTGATAAATTCGGTGTTTCATGCTAATAAAAAATACAATAACTGTGACGAGCTTCAACTAAAACAACTTTTGCTGACTTTATAGATACAGAGCTTGTATTCTCATACTTATTTGAATCTTTAGTTGTTGCTGTTGTTTTCTTCTTCACAACCATGTCCCTTCTACCTCTTTGCATGTGCATTGAATGACTACAGACTCAGATATATAAAGACTATGAATGATATTCTTACAGAAGATAAATGACTCAGCATTTAAGACGACAATTAATTCAAATCACTTCTCATTTACTTAACTGGACTCGAGAAACATTAAGATCAGCTCTATTTAATAACTCCCCTTCTTGTCGACTGACTAAGACTAAGATTTGTAAATGTACGACTTTGTATTTGCAGACTGATTGATAGTCTGACTTACTGAGTAACTGAAAAATTGACGGAGATGTAAATATCACCAACTTGTAATTACTATTTCCAACAGTGTGGATGTCTTACATTCTCTAATAGGACAATGCAGATCTAGTAGGTTGTTCACATAACCCCACAAGAATTGATGCAACACTTTCACACGAACCATCTTTGTCGAGATGAAACCATTGACGAGCATGGATTCTTCTCTTAGAGTTTGACAATTTGAAGATTCTACATTAGATTCATTATTATTATTATTTTCATTCTACGACTTTGCATATTGAAATTCCTAAACTTCTCATAAATCTCCCATAAAGATCTGGCCCTTGTTCAATGGATGGGTGCAATACTACTTTGGTGAAGCAATTGTGCCCACAGTTAGTTACAACAGAAACACTTAATATAATTAATTTACAATGACCCTTGTTTTGAAGTGTTTATAAGTCATGAGTCAATCTAGTTTAGGATTCCAGCTAGAGTAAATTATAGGATGGAGTTGATTTTCCTTTTCATTTCATGCCTCACCTTAATATGATTAGTACAATGGAGCTACTGGGTCATATGACATCCACTTTGTTTTCTCTTGTTTTCTTGCCATGAAGGAGCTCTGTGGCATTTTAGCTAGTTTCAGATAAATTATGGCCAATTATTTGTGGTTTTAGTTCTGGCTTTGCTCATTTTGTAGTTTACCATATAAAACCATAACATCGAGTTAGAACGTTTCCAATATATGGAAGGTCAATAATCATCGATCTCGTGACGTGACATGAAAACCCGACACCATTTTTTTTATTTTGGGCACAAAACCAGATGTACGTAGGTTGTAGTGGTGCAACCTACATATAAGCATGTTGTATAAGCAAGTTGCACCACTACAACCCGTGTACATTGTCTTTGTGCCCAAAATTTAAAAATGATGTTAGGTTTCCATGTCACATCACGAGATCCATGATCCTTGACCTTCCATAAACTAGAAACGTTATAACTCGGTCCTTTAGTTCCATTTGAAGGCTATAAATGGGCCATATCCAAGCTATGGAAAAGGATAGAAGAATTCAACTTTGAGAGAAAAGTTATTGTAGAGAAATTATTCACTTCATATTTAGTCTGCATCCCTTCGTCCTTTTAAGTCTGAACACATTGTTCAGCCCCCAAGCTCTTCCCTACTTGATTGAGAACCTCATTCTCTCTCTTATATGAGCTTGCCTTTGGGGGAGGATTGAAGTGGTGGAGACCCAGCTGGAAGGGACTTAGTTTCTCGGTTCTGAACCATGCCAAAATGGAAAATTGTAATTCATTCACTTCTGTTGATTAGATTTTAATAGAAATACTCTTTTCTCGTCCAATTAATATCTTGCAAATATTTGAATTGTTATTCCATAGGAATATTTGTTATGAATGTTGATGGATTATGTTATTGAATGTGATAACTCTATATATTATCACCATATGCTTTCATTTCTTGGTTGTTGAGGACAAGTTGCAGGTGTATTTCTTTGGGTCAAGTGCTCAATGGTGGACTTCATTGAACGTCTATACGAGGTAGGATCTGTATCTTGTCTTGTTAGCATATTTTCTTATATAGCATACCTGAGATTAGAGTTGATTTCTGCAGTCATTTCCATCTATTTTGGTTTACCCCATGCCATAGAGAGATTTTCCTCATAACAATATGTTTTATGAAATCCTGAATGACCTACTATGTGAGGGACATGTATTTCAAATAACACATGTGATTTAAATGCATGTTTCTTGTTCAAATAAAGACGCCCTTTATAGTGAACCTCTTCATTTTGCAAGGTGTATCCCTAGTATGCATGGTATTCCATTTGAAGTTGTTGGATCATTCTAGTAATATTGGGATATATTAACCATTTTTTGTATATGTCATTCAATCAATGAGTTACTATCAAGGAGATTGAAAATAAGGAACCTTCATCTTCATACTTCCCAGAGAGAGAATCTACTATCACATTCTCATTTCCCTTCTTATAAATTATCTCATGTTCATATCCCAACATTTTCGTGACCCATTTCTATTTCTTGGGGGAGAAATCCTTTTCTCCAGGAAGCATTTCAGGCTATGATGATTGATTTTAATCTAGAATGTTTCCCAAGAAGATATGGATGCTAGATATCCATAGTATGTAATATAGCCATCATCTATTTTTCATAAGTTGATTTTACAAAGTGCCTCTCACATATGTTTTTGATAGTAAAATCCAATAGTCATCCCTCCTATATGAGTACTTCTCTAATAACTTTAATTGAGGAATCACATTCCAAAGAAATGTTTGAATGAAGTCAAGAAGAGTGAGTACTAGGGTTGTACACATAGCATTATCCAAGTCTTAGAAGGACCATTGTACGATGTCATTCCAACTAAAATAATATTTTTAAGAAAGGTTGTGAGGGGAGATACAATCTTACCATATTTCCTTATGAACTTTCTGGAATAACTAGTGAGACTAAGAAAACTTCTTAAAATTTTAAGAGGTTTGGCATGAGGAAAATCCTTCATCACTTCAATTTTCTTCAGATCCACATGTACACCATCATGACTAACAATATGGCCAACTATTCCACTTTAGATACATCGAAGGAACATTTGAACCTCTTGATAAAGAGTTGATTATCAATAAGTAGTTGTAATATCTAATCCAAACGGGTAATGTGGGCTTGCCAAGTTTTATTATAGATCAAGATGTCATAAAAAAAGACAAGGACAAAATGATGTAGAACAGGTTGAAATATATTGTTCATGAAACTCTGTAAGGTGGAAGGTGGATTGCAAAGGAAAAAAGGAATCACCAAGATCTCATAATGGATTTCATGAGTGTGGAAGGTATTTTTAGGAATATCCACTTCCTTCATGCAAATTTGGTGATAGCCCGAGTAGAGATTGAGTTTGGTGAAGAATTGAGCACCCTTGAGTTCATCCAAAAGGTCATTAATTTCTGGAATGGGAAACTTGTCCTTGACTTTTAGTTTGTTGAGAGCTTGGAAGTCATGACACATGTGCCAAGTTCCTTATTTCTTGAGGACCATGAAAATTGATGAAGAACAAGGATCAATACTAGGGTCAATGACACTCATGTCTAGAAAATCCTAATATATCTCTTTTATTTCATTTTTTTGGGTAGAAGGAAGTTGATACAAGTGTACATTGGGTGGGAGGATACCTATTATTAGCATAATAGAATGATCAAGCTCAACTTTGGAGTGTGGTAGTCATTGGGTAGGTTCAAAGATGGATTGGTATTTGGCCAAGACTAACTACATGTTATGATGAATGGGTTGAAAAGGTGTGTAAAATGATTAAATGGTATGGAATTGAGCCATAATGCATGAATTCCCCTTTAAAGAAGCTTTTCTAGACAATGGGAGATTATTATCTTTGGAGAGTGAGTTGTGATTACATTAAAAGTGTAGGTATTCCTCTCATGTTGGAAACTTGTGTATAAATCACAAAAATCCATGGTGATGGGACCTAATGTTTTTAATCATTAATCACCCAAGATAATGTCACAACTACCCATTCAAATGAAAAGCATGTGGATTTTAAAGGAATCATCACCCATTTGAAACATCACATTTTCACAACAACCACCACATTTCATAAAACCTCCATTAGCAATAATGATTTGGAAGTTGTTCATAACATGTATGTAGTAGTATATTTCTTGGGCTACACATCAATAATGAAGTTATAGATGCTACCCTTGTTAATTGAGAAAATGACTTTGCAAGGTTTGATGTAGCATATCAATTTGAGGGTGGATGTAGCAGTGTGATTCTTGGGCTACACATCAATGAATGAAGTTATAGGTGCTACCCCTATCAATTAAGATAATGAATTTTCAATGTTCGTTGTAGCCTATCAATTTGAGGGTTTGGGGAGCATAAATACTAGGCAATCCATGTGGAGAGATCTATGGTTCCACTTCCTATGGGGAAGATGGGGGAATTTCTTCAACCAATGGATGAAGAGAATCTGAAGGTATATCTCCAACTTCATCATTAGAAATGTCCTATGAAATGGACATAAATATTTTTTCTCCTTACATTAATGCTTTGGAAAATATTTCTCATCACAGTTGTAACAAATAACTTTAAGTTGGTACTCTGCAATTTAATCTCAGGTTAGCTTGTGGATATTGAGGGGTGGAAAGAATGGAGAGTGATTGGTTGGAAGGAAATAGTGGGATATGAATATGGAATAAATGGGGTATTTTTAATTTGAGCATTCACCACCTTTTGGAATTCCCAAGCTCTTTGAGAGGCTTCCATCCAAGTCATAGGATGAGCCATTAAGACTTGTGAAAATATCTCTTCTTATAGACCAATAATAAAGAATTCCTTAAAAAATGTATCAGACATGCCTTTGATGTGGATGGCCAGTTTCTCAAAAGTGAATATGAATTCTTCGACTGTACCAAATTGTTTAATCTTGGTCAGTCTTACAGAAAGTGTTTCATGAAGTCGTATGTGATGCCATGCAGGGACAAATAATGTTCTAAGTGACCCAACCTATTGGTTTGGATCCATCAAATTTTTTGAGATCCACTTTAAGAAGTTTGAGCCACATTTGAGTCATCGACGAAAAAGTGGGTAAGAATGATGCTTGGTGCAATTGGATGATTCAACACCTTCCTTTTGGAATGGTTGGTCCAACCATTGATAACCTATAGTTTGTGAAGCAAGGATCTATTGATGGGAGGAAATATTCTTGATGTCCACCAATATGTGGGCCCTGTTGCCACCAAAAGAAACTACTCCTCTTAAGAATACTTTCATTAAAGATTTCATAAATCCTAAATGCATTTCCATTTAATTATCCAAATACAATCATGTATCTAATTAATACATCCTAGATAGCTAGGAGCAGGCTTGTTTGATGTTAGACACAAGATCATATAATTTATTATTGAATATAAGGAAATAGTTCACCGATTCAATAATACATCAAACACAAATATAAATATAGTTATTTTCTAAATAAATAGTTATTCATAAAATTAAAATAAAAGTACTCCCATATCTGTGTATGATCAAATTGAAGAATTTAACTAATTTGTGAAAATAGTTTCACATAAATGCATGAATAATAAATTTTTATAATTCAAATAAATAAATAAAAAATGCAACCATTCACTTGAGCATATTTCTTCATATTTCTTCCACAAGATCCAAGCCTTTACTTTATTATCAAAGATTATAGAAATGTATAGTTTCAATTACAAAGCTTTCAACCTCTGATAAGAATTCCTAATAGCAAGAACTCCTCCAACCAGAATGGATTTTAGACTCTTTCTTCCTCTCAACTTGTATAAATACACAAACAGAATATCAGAAGTCTCAGCTTGTTGGAAAGAAAATCCAACCCCGTGCTTATGGAAAATAGATTCTTTTATAATTACCTTGGATGGATTCCTTGTTTCTTCCTTTTGTCGCACGGTTACAACCAATTCTTTTTACAGCCAAGGTTTATATTCTTCTTTCCCATATTCACAAGAGAATGTATTTCTGAGTAATTACAGATCATATCTTTTTCAATCAATAGTCTCCAACTCAATAACCAATCAAAATTCATTATGCACACGAGTCCTCATGATTAGGGACTTTGACTTTCTTTTTCTTTGAAAATTTCTTCCATATTATTTTAAATCCACACCTATACAATAATAAATATAAAAATAAATGAAACTAATAAATGAAACTAATAAAATTTATCATTAAAATAATAAAACGTGATTAAAATAATAAAACATGAAAATAAAAGTCAAACTTTTGCACCAATTTATTTTAATTTTATTTTAAGATTTTTCATCATTAATTTAACAAACATAATTTTCCGAAATTGTTCTCCACATTTTCATCTTTCCAAGGATTAAAATCAAATTCAAACATACAATCAAAATAAAACTAAGTAAAAAAATCAAATATTATCACTCAACTCTATATAAAATAAATCAGACTGAAAAATAAACTTAAATTACCAATAGCATGGATCAAATTGTGAAAAAAATGTGAAGTGTGAAAAGATCTACAAATTCATTTACAATACTACTGCATGTATTAAAACAAGGGAAATAATTTCACTAGATAAGATTTCTCTACAAACTAAAAACCTAACTAGTTTCTAACACAAACTCATATTATCTACACTATAGCTCGATCAAGAAAATTTGTCCTTAAATTATTATACGATTAAAAATAAAGTTTATTTACATAGAAAAATGAAAAACCAAAACTAAACTAATTCCAAGAAAAAGTTAAAAAAAAACTATGATAAAATATCATTACACTAAACTTGTGCTGAAGCATGTTATGTTGAATGAAAACAAGCTAAGACAAAGGTCAAATAATTATTAAAAGGAAGTTAAAAGGAATTGGAGTAAAAGATGAAAAGAAATTTAATATTTCAAACTTAATTTATTGTGTACAAGACAACAAAATGCTTCCCTTTTGTCAAAATGATCTTGTACAAAAGTTCTTCTAGGAAAACATTTAGCATTCTAAATTTTATTTATTTCTCTCTCATCCATGAAATTGCTTTACTATTCAATCAATAAGTTAATTTTATTATTTAAAAATAATAAAAAGTAAAGAGAAAATTAATTAGAAATTAGCACATTTGTACAATGTTGGACAATGTTGAGTAATTTAATGAAGAAAAACTAAAATAACAAGAAAAAAAGTAAATTCTACAACATTAATTAAAAAAGAAAATTAACTAATGTAATCTACTCCTATACTACACTATGTTGGTTGAAAATGAACTAGATGAAATAAAAACGCAAATGCAATCATTCATGTAATTCCAAACCTGCACTCATATGCACATCAAAAATTAATGGAAAGATAAAAAAACATTAGGAAAATTTGCTTGAAAATATTCCTCCAACCATATTTATATTCTATCTTGAAACCCATTTTGGTAAACATGATGACAAACATGAAATTGGTGAAGGAAAAACAAATATGGACAATATATCTCCTAAGAATTATTTAAAGCAACTCCAAGTACTATATCTTGTGGAAGAACAATAGTACTAATAATATTATTAATTCTATTTACAAAAAACAAAATATTAACATTATTATACAATGTGAACTTCTTAAAAAATATTCTTCCAACCAAGTCTTAATTGGGTCATTAAGTTGGGAGTTTATTAATTATTGTGAAGGATTCATGGATGAATAGAATAGCTAGTAAGAATATTATGAAGGAATTTTGAGTATTGGAGCTCGCGGAAGATTATTAAAGTTGATGGTATTATTAATCCTGAAAGACAAAGCAAGATGATGAGGAAAAATCATTGAGTGGAAATGTAATGATTCACCCTCTTGGTGAGTCCTCTTGAGTTCAAATTTTCAAATTAACATCAATTTGAAAAGAGTTAATTGTATAATTTTCCACCAATTCATAATGTAACTCATTAGTACTAGAACAAATAGAATACCGACATAACATGTTAGATAGCTAAGATCCTACAGTTATATATGTTGGACTACGATTGCAGTTAGACCAAAACCCATAGGCGTTAGTCTCCATCACAATCGCTGGAGTTAGAATCTGCAAGAGGGGGTTAGCCCATGTTGTGAAACTCGTGAGAAGTGTTGAAACCAATGTCAAACAATCTCCCCCCTAGTGCATACCAGGATAGTTTCGAACCCAAGACTTATCGCTCTGAAACCATTTGTTGGACTACAATTGTCATTAGACAAAAACCCGCAAGAATTAGTCTCCACCACAATTGTCGGATTTAGGATACACAAGAGGGGGTTAAACCATATCGCAAAACTTGTGGGAAGCATTGAACCCAATTTCCAACAATATATACATTGAAATCATGAAAAAATAAATTCAATTTTTTGTTTACAAAAATTACATCTTTGCTACAAATCAATGGAAACTTGTTCATGGAAAATCCTTGTCAACAACTATGAGCTAAAGAGATGCAATCAAATTTAAAATTATTAAATACTTGTGAATAATTTTCAATAAGATAACCTACCTCATCATGATCTTGCATTGAAAAATCAGAATGACAATGAAAAGAATCTCTTTTCTACAAAGAAGACTAATCATTTACAAATGTAGAGGTCATAAAATGAGAGTCACTAATAACTTTTTTAGTGTACATTGTCTCATTTTGTAGTGTAGATTCTTCATTGAAATTGATTGCATGAGATCCCGACATAATCATCACCATAGAGTGAAGTGTTTCAATGTAAAAGTTTCTAATGAATCATCATAATAACCACGTTTTCCTCTAGGGTATAGAACAAGTAAGACTAATCACTATCAATAGGTGTACTCAAGGAAAATGTATGTCTTTGCTCAAAATAATTATTAAATTGATTCATTTCTAACCTCATATCTTGAAAAATCATTTGATATTTCGCAATTTCTCTGTTTCATAAGGTCTCTCTCATCTTCTAGGTATAACCTTAAATCTAGATGAGTTTCAATATAAGAATCAGAGTAATTATTACATGGAGTATATTATGCAAATATATATGTATATAATGAACAATAACTTTTAGAAGATCTATTTTTTTAACTGGCATAATCGACAACTAGTCAGGCTCGTACTCACATGACACGAGGTTGATTTATCTGAATATGATATGAATGCTATCACTATAACCTTCAGGTGTGCGCACGATGCCCCATATGTGACATTCAAGGTAATTCAGGGTTTCGAACCAGTGACTTCACATAATGAAGTTCCTTAACAACACACTCTATCACCGACTTCCCTACACCCCCGAGGAAACTTTCATAAGATATTATTTTAAATGCTTATCTATTTTTTAACTAACTATCAACATTTTCTACATCTAAATCCTCATCATAAACTGGTGACATTGAATCATCTTCAAATAATTCTTCTTCAAGAAAAAATGAATGATCAGATATTTCAAGAACATCAATAAATGGTAAGAGATTATAACTATTATCATTATTAGTTTATGGGTCAATATCCTCTATTCTAACAAGCTGATCATTACATACATCAATAGTATCTTTTTTTTCTATACAAGGAAGATAAAAAAGATAAAGAAATCCTTCCATTAAATCTTGTGCAGAAATTTTTTTCTCTAAAAGGAATCTAAAACAAATCATTCTAAATCCAGAAAGAAAATCTTCAAAAGACTCATCCTCAAACCTACAAATACTTTCTAGTTCAAGAAACAACTCATTATAGTTATAATATTTATGGGCATGTTGAGGGGTCAAAATTCCCTTTAAATCAAAGGTAGGAATCAAGCCCGAAGACAAGGCCCAGTTAGACTCCTCTCGGTTTCGGGTAGTGTTATTCTATGTATTGATGTTCCAACGAGTATCAATGGGATTTAACTAGTTCCCTAATTTTCATTTCTAATTGTGAATCTCTTTTAAGGTTTTGTTTTTAATTTTCTTTTATTGTTTAAACATGTAAAACTTGCAACTAAATTAAGGACTAATTAAATTCGGAAGAAATACATTCCTAAGGATAACCTTCAACCAACTATATGTAAACAACACATGAACTTAAATTATATCAGAAATTATACTTCTATTAATCATATGTCATATATTTTTTGAGAAGAGGGAAGAAACAATAGTCATGAAACCACATATAAGACAAAATTGACCAAAAATATTTTTTCACTTTGCTCACATGTAATAAACCAAAACATCATCGACCTTTACCATGATTCATTTAGCATTCATAAATCATTCAAGATAACTAAAAATTATAATGATTTTACTAAAAGGATTGTAGTTGATAATGATACGCAGAACAATCCACGGATCAAATAACATCCACAAACTTGGAAAAATGTATTTGGCTCCATCTAAGCTTCTCAATTTGTTCAAGCTTCAAAATATTTCTCAACATTGACAATCCAATTCTTACACAAAACCATCAACCCTTTGAAACGTGGTTTATTCCTTTATTTATACAAAATAAAAATACTAAAAATAGCTTAAAGTTCACTTAAGTGAAAGAAAAAAGATAGTTGAGTGGACTAATGCACATGTATTCTTCTAGTCCTCTTGTCGTTATCATAATGGATTTGCATTGTCATACTCGGACCATTGGATGAAATGATCTTCACGAGTATGGAGGTAGGGGAATCAATGTTTTTCCCTCGGCACACTAAGCTCATCTTTCATCTCCATCACTCGGTGCATGAACCTTTCTATATTGGCACATAAGTACCACAGGACCAACGATGCTGTTATCGACCCATCTGCAAACTTCCTCACATGCCCTCTCTCCAAGGTCATTATTTGGAGAACATCGACCTCAAACTTATGATCATTCTCATCAAGTTTTTCGACTATATCATGGAGGTATACAAAGTTCTCATGAATACCAAACTCAGGGAGCCAAATGTCTCTCATTTTCTCATTTATATTTTCCCAATTATTGAGACACTCCTCCCACATTCCTTGAATCTTTTGTTGCGGTTCCACTACTACCTGTGCCCAATACTCAACCACTTTTTGAAATATCACTAAGTTGTCATCTATAAGTGTTCTAATGCCATTCTCTTCCTCACCTCAGCCCTTTTGGATTTCCCTAATATACTCGATCTGAGCCAAATTTTTGTGTTCCTTCTCAGACCACCTTGGCCTATATTTATGCGCTATCAGCCCTAGTAGAGTCTCCTCCCGGTAGCCGATAAATTGGGATATAAATATATGTCTTACTACCTTAAAGTGATTGTATCCTTCCTGAAATTCATCCCTCATGAAGATGATTGCTTGAGTATTGTCTCGGTAGTACTCTCCTGGTGTCGAGGGTGTTTTGGCTCTCTCCTCATGGAATCTACCTCTCGTTCATCTTCCTTTTCTCTGTCAATGGTGGCATTAGATATGTCCATCCCAACTCCTAGAAATTCACTTATTTTCGCCTATTTTGTGTCAAACATAGTTTCTTTTGTGGTAATTACTACCACACTATCCAACGCAAGTCTTATTTTATTTATAGTCCTCTTCACCACCACTTATCTCTTCTTTTCATACACTATGGCCTAAACATATTCTACCTCATCCACCAATTCTAGAATTTGTTGGTCACCCCGTGATAATATGTTACCTAAGTTTCTTGGAGTGTGAAGTAGTTCTAGGGATCGTTCCATACCTTTGTTAGTTGTTGGTACCTGGTTTCTAGAACCTCTATCTAATATCAATGCTTTTGGCTTGGTGTTGTAAATGGAATCTTAGTATCAATTCTTGTTTCATCTCCTGCATCTGCAATTACCTACTTTTTTTTCTCAATGTCAATATTGCTTTTGAATACATTTCTTGTTGTTTTTAACAATGATGGTGTCACTTACTTAGGTGAGGAAGAGATTGGAGGTTTGATCATAGTCCTTTCATTCATTGGGTCAACATCTTTCTCTCTATATTCCTCATTTCCCAATGTACCTCCCCCAAGATACTCTTTAGCACCAACATCTTCTACATTCTTCTCTCTTTCTCAAGTCTTTTCCTCTAATTTGGATGTCTCATTTTCATTTCCATTCTTCTCATCGTGAGCTTATTATTCTTCCTTTGGAGGTTGTGATGCTAATTCTGATTGAGTTGTGATTATTTAAATCATTCTTGGAACTGTTTCTACCTCCATTGGTTGTGTTTCTTCAAGTGGTTGGGCATATTGTATTTTTGTATTAGCTTCATGGATAATTGGAACCAATGAGATTCCCATGTCATCATTATCATCATCATAAATAATTATTCGATATATAATTACAGGTGCCAAATTTGTTGTGCTTAATGTCTGTCAAGGTCTCGACTGTCACTTCAGGCCCTGGTTTCCTTACTTGTACCTGCTCCATGCCTAACTCTAGCTGATTGTTGTCTACTTCAAGTGAGGTTTTTGAGTTCTCTTAGAAGGGATTTTTCTACCTCCTCTATAGAAACTTCTATTAGGGTTACTCTCGGTATCCCTAATTCTTGAAATGTTGGGTTCTTCCCATGTTCATAAAATATTTTCTCATCTTCTGCTAGGATCCTTTCTATCTCATGCCTTCTTGTTTCTTCTTCCATAATTTCACTTTGTGCCTATACAACTGCTTATGTTGTTTGTTCTATCAAAACCACTTTCGCATTAATTTTCATATCCTTAAACCTGGTTAATTATGGGTTGGCTCTCCTCTGCAATACCTCCTCACAATCCTCTACATTCTTGGTGAAGATCTCATCCTCAAAATTATCATGAGAATATGGAAAATGAGACACCACTTGACCAAAATGTTTAGACATAGGTTCTTAGGATCATGTTTTTTATATCTTCCTATGAAGAACCTATAATCTATATGGATCAGACCCTCTTTCCTTGCATGAGTAGTTTCTTTTACAAAATTTTAACCTATGTAGAAATCATATGGAATAAAGACCCTTTTCTTATCTTTCACCAAAGAGGCATTGAATCCTTGCAGAATAATCTGGTAGAAAAATTCCCCCAGCACTAGTCACTCTGTTACATAGGATCGTGGTAGGTGTGGAGATCCAGTGGCTCTGAAAATGATGATTTAAGTGCCCTTCTCCTGCAGACACTAGTGTCCAATCATGGCGATGACCTTCTTTGTTTACTCTTAAAGTCTAGATAAACTTATATATAAAATAATGGAGTATACCTTGGAAAAGAACTCATCGCAAATCATAGTGTAGGATTATGTATACCTATTCTCCCATAGAATGTTGAAATATGTTAAGCCCTAATATTGGCTCATTACCCATTAATTGGGGCATATTATATTAGTAATTTTATTTTATTTATGCCGGCTTTAGGCCATTAGTTGTAATTATAACTCCTAGTCTCCTATATATACCAAGGATACATTTTCATTTTGATTACCTTTTCTGAGGTTTTTCTATGCTATATTGATATTTGGTTCTTAACATATGGTATCAGAGCTCAAGGTCTTGGGGTTTCGCTGCTACATCTGAGACACCTTGTCATTTTCACTATAACTTTTTTTCTACAAAGTTTAAGAAGGAAAGGCTTGGAGGATATTTAATATACGGACCAAGGTATGTTGGGTTCAAAATTCATCTCCTGAGGCCTTACACTTTCGTAGATACAGCCTGTACAAGATAGGGTTCTGGAATCATCCTAAAATGAGTCATTACGGAATTTTCACTATAAAAATTTTACTGTAACGTTTCAGACCCTGAAATCTAGAGGATATTTACATAAATTAGTAAGGTATCTGTGGTAAATAGTTCAGCTTCTGGGTCATCTTAAATTTGTAGATACACCCTATGTAAGATAGGGTATTTGACTAGTCCTATTGACTAGTCTCAAGAAGGTGTTCCAGGTAAAAAAATCATAACTTCTTAGTAGTGTATCCAAATTGAGTGGGACTGGTTGCATTAGATCATGGACAGTCTATAGTATTTCTGGTGCAAATTGTAGAATTTTATATCAATTATTTTGGGCGGGGCACAGTATAGAAGTGAGATCTCCTGGAAAGGCCAAAAATCGGCAAGTTGTGGGGAAGTTACCATAAATTCCACTTGGCACATCCAATTTTGATCAGACCTATGGCATTGCAGAGAAGCAATATCAGAGAACTACATAAAAGAAAGTTTCATACCCAGAAGGGCCGAAACTTGGGATATACAACAAAAGAAATATTTTCTAGCAGAACCACCTCAAAATCAAGGTTCAAAAGTGATACTTGGCCAACATGCCACCAAAAAAGGGAACTTCTACACCAAATAAGCCTCCAGAAAATCCTGCTTCGACTCTTGATGAAGGTGAAGAAATGTCCAGGGACATAAATGAACTACAAATAAAGATGGATTCAATGGAAGCTAAGTTGGATACTAAGATGGATTCAATGGAAGCTAAGTTGGACACTAAGATGGATGGTTTAAAAGGGGAGATCATGGAAGTATTGAAAAATTTTGTAACAGAGAAGACACCTGAAAGTGAAAATGCATCCCATGAAATTCATGATGATGACACAAGGAAGGTGAATCAAGAATGGATAAACTCCAACTTTGGTTTGAAGACCAACCACATTCCTAAGATTGATATGAGGAAGTTTGATGGCAAGGACCCAATCACATGGATACTTCAGATGGAGCAATTCTTTGATCTCCATAATGTGCCACATACACAAAAGGTACGAATTG
>JASDQU010103109.1:77708-99733 GCA_032191745.1 Picea mariana
AGAAATGGTTAATAATTTACAATAACTGATTCACCCCCCCCCCCTCTCAGTTATTTCATACCTGTAACAGGGTGGTGGTGGTATGGGAAAAGTACCCATTAACGAAGAGTCTTTTAAAATACTGACCCCAACATTCTCGTAACCCGGCATGGTTTTAGCTATGAACGACACGTTCCCCGTGCAAGTATCGGAATTAAAGAAGGCAAGTTGATCAACTGTAACCACTTTTCCCTGGTGAGGAAATCATAGGACACGGAAAAGGGTTGAAACAACAACGCGCATGGAATCTACCCAGCTACGACCAAGAAGAAGGTTATAATCTAAGGGAGAATCGAAAACCTCCACTTCAACTTGGACGGTCTTACCTTCGAGAGTAACAGGCAATGAGGAAAGAACATCGTAAGGCTTAAAACTAGAACCATTAAAGGATTTCAGAGTATTCTGTGATTCTGTTAACGGAGGAGAGCCAATGGCTTTCCAACAAGTAAGATACATTACACAAGTAGAGGCCCCCTCATCAACAACTGTCCGAAAAATGCTCTTGTCAGCGACAATAACTTGTATTTGAAAAGAAAGCTGAGCGGGAAACCTTGTAACATGCTTGTCCAAGTCAAAGACTATCAAATTCGCATCTGTAGGATCGATTCCACCTATGGCTTTCAACAGAGCCCTTCGTTGCGCAGGACAAGACTGAAGGACTTCAAGGGCAGACATCCCTGAAGGTGCTTGGGCCAGATCTTCCACAAAACTGTAGTTCTGGGCTGCACGAGCGTGAGGATTAAAATTTGACTTGCGAACGACACCTTTAGGGGGTCGTAGGACTGTATCAAGACTCGGTCTTTCGAGATGAAGAGGACCGTTCGTAGGTGGATTCGATGGAGAGGGTTGTACCAGATCAGGAGGCAAATCGTCAACCTTCTCCTTAGAAGGAGTATAGTCTTTAGCTCTAGTTGCAATTGCAACGTCGTTCTTCTTAGAATCACTAGAGAACATCAAAACATATGATGTGGTAGAAGTAGAAGGTTGGTCGTGGATGACCAACGAGGCTTGTTGCTGAGACAGGAAAGGTTGAGACAAGACAGCCGGTGTAGGCGGTTTCGGTGTTCCTTGAAGGAACTTAGAGACTTCGGCACGTCTAGGACAATCCTTTGTATAGTGATCGTCACCGCAGATAAGGCAAGGATACCGTGGTTTTCGTTTATCCTGCTCTTCAACAGGAGCATTTGGAGTTGGTTCGGTTGGATTATTATTTTTACCCCCCTTATTCTTGCCTCTCCCTTTCTTTGATATATTTTTTCCGGTCGATGTAGATTGAACAGCGTTCACTTCTGAGGTTTTACCAGTGGGAGGAGCAGGAGATGGGGCATTCTGAACATTAGAAGAGGTGGGTTTAGGGGTTGCGGTTGAAACGGGATGTGAGTGGGTATGAGCAGTCCCAATCACACCATCAGCTGCATGCGAGGCAGCTGGAGCAGTAGAAGCACTGGAAGTACCAGGACGAGGTAGTTTGGGCAGTAAATCGTAGATTGTTCCTGTTTGTGAATAAACGAGATCAAGATACTGAGCTCGACTTATATCCTTCTCTTCTATAACAACACCACCCATGGCAATGTCTTTTCCAATTTCGTTCACAAAAGATTTTGTGAACCACTCTGCCAGTAACTGATCTGGAAGTTCAAGTTTGATGAGACGTCGTCTATGTCTCCACTCATGTATATGATCTGAGATGTGAGTACCTTTCGTTTGTTTGAAAGAGGTTATAATATCAGTCCTAGTATCGTAACGGATCGGTAACTGATAATGCGTGAGAAAGGCCATGGACAAGGTGTTGAAGTCAGAAAAGAAACCTCGTGGCAGTTCAATATACCACTTCGCAGTCGAACCGGTAAGGGTCCGTTGAAAAAGACGAAGACGAATGGAGTCATCCATCAGAGAGTTGGACAAACACCATAAGTGAAAAGTCATGACATGATTATTTGGGTCCTCTCCCGGCTTGCCATCGAATTTTGGAATATCCGATGGATGTTTGGCAGGGATAGCAGGCCATTGAGGAGAGTGACAAATAGGATCATTCAGGATCCTAGACAAATCTGGCAAGTCCAAGGTAGCAAGAAACAGCAACTGTCGGTTTACTTGTGGGTAATGATGAATTTGGGGTGGAAGCCCCGTCGACAAACTAGTAGGAGCGTAAGTAGACTGCCCATAAAGAGAAGCTCCTGGCTGATTCGGTGGTGGGCGGATAGGATAGTAACCCCAAGGATTATAACCTTGAGTCTGAGCAGGGACCTAAGGCTGAGTAGTCTGATTCGAACCCCAAATAGGATTAGTTGCCCCTGGATAAGGTTGGCAAACTGTAGGGACAGCTTGTTGCCCCCCAGCATTTTGAGGAAAACTTTGTAAAAGTTGAGTCCAATACTGGGCCAATTCAGGAGGTATATTTTGTCCAAAGGGTGAAGTTGGTCCCCCTACCGTAGGTACCGTTCCCCCTGGAGGTAGTGTACCAACCGGAGGTTGTGCAGTAACAGCGTTGTGTCCGAGAAAAGGGAAAGGAACTGTACCACCTTGTCCACCAACAGGAATCTGTACATTTGGGGCAACAGTCGGGATAGATGTAGCAGTCGGGACAGTGCCAGTAGGATTAGGATTGCCAAAAAATTGAGGAGGGAGTGTCGGGATAAAATGAGGGATCTCATACCCAGGACCACCTGGAGAACCGGCAGGGGTTTGCGGAGGTTTTGGATTAGGAGGATTCAACAGAGCATTCAGCGCATGGTAACCGGGTGGTAATGTCGGGATGACATCAGGTATTCTCTGGGTATTAATAGGAGGGAGAGTAGCTGTAGGAACCTCGGTTTGGACACTCGTAGTGATTGCGAGATGGGCCATCTCAAGAGGAAGAACAAAATGATAAGTAGTAGTCTTGGGTGTAGTTCCTGTCTCAGGAGACACAGGAGGGTTAATTTCGAAAATAGGAGGTGACTCTGTACCGAAAAGAACTCTTCGGTAATTATCGGACCAAAAAGGATCTTGGCCTACTACACCGTGAGAAGGCCCAACAGTCGATTCAGAAGATGTAACAATGGTTTCTTCAGAAAGATTTACTCGTCTAGCAGGTCGTTCACCACGACGAACACGATAATCTTCTATAGTATTGGTAACTCTAAAATCGTTGAGAGAATCAGTTCGTTCGACGTGTGGCAGTGGTGTGGTGATAACCGGAACTTCACTGGTTTCCCCTTGTGGTGAAGTAACCACAGGGACATTAGTCTGATGGGGTGAACCCTCAGGTGTACCAGTAGGTTGAGGATCGTCCAGATGTTTTGGAGATAATCCTTGCATTCTACGAGAACTTCGTGGGGGAGCAATTGTAAACAAGTGACAAGTTCCGTGAAGAAAATCCTAAGGTCAACTTCGAGAAATAAACAACACTCACTAGTAAACAAAAACTAAGAAGCAATCACCAAGCAAACAATACCTTCTAATTTCGAAGCCACTGGTTGGTGTTGAAATCCAATGTCACAACAACGAGACGAGAAGGGGCGGGGCTAAGGTGGAAAAGTTACGTTGACAACCTTCTTAACAGACTTACGCCCTGGTGCAAGCTCCCACACATAATCGCGGGTATACCCTCCAAGGAGCCCGAGTGAGTTTGATCAACGTCGATTCCAGGTACCGTGAAGACTTTCCCCTCCACAGTCACCTTGGGTAAGAACCTAGAAAGAAAGGCCACTAAGGTCACCACAAACAACAGTATAGCCTGGAGGAACAGTCATCAGTCCGATCGACACACAAGGGCAGGGTATCAAGCCCGAAACCAACTCAAAGGCTTTCACTCATAATTGTGGGTATACCTCGGAGTGATCCGCATAATATGTGCAATCTCTACACCGATGCCAACAAAGCAGGGTTAGTAACTCTGCCAACACCAATGCGACCTAGTGCTTAACCCTTGTGTTAGAAGGGCGTCCCAGGACAATACGCTGCCAATGGAATTTTACACTCCCTAAATCAAGATACTATTGTTTGTTTTTGAGCTTTTGGAGAGTGTGTCTCTCTTCCTACTCCAAAGCACTAGCCTAGCTAATATGTTGGTGTAAAGAGCCCTGGAAAAATTTACTAGATTGATTTTAAGATTACGCAATATTCTTAAAGGTTGTTAATTACTCAAAGGTAACGGAAGTGAAACTCATGATATGTGACTCTGACCCAAGCAATGCAAGGACAATGATGAAATATGATCTTTTTCATTCCATGAATCCTAGTTATGGGAGAGAGAGAGAATTTTCCGAATCAATCTCAATACTATAATGCAAATGTAATGCTCAATTTCTTTTCAGATGTCAATGCAAGTAATCATGTATCAAATAACAATCTCTAAATGTCTTTTTCAATACTTCAATAAGCTCTAAAACTTGATTTTCAATGTTTTTCAAAATGACAAAAACAAAATCTTGAAAGAAAACATATTGTTCACTTTCCAAGAAGAACTCTGATCAATGAGAAAAGAAAATCAAATCATATCGAATCAAACAAAACAACCCAACCAATTCTTTCAATGAAAGTAAAAACAAAAACCAAACCAATGAGTCTTCCCAAAGCAAATGAAAAATGTTCTTTCGAACCACCAAGAAAAAGAGAAAACCACAAGCACTTAACCTTCTACCAATCACTGGTTCTCATCCACTCAGACACATCCAACTCCAGAAATCAGAGAGAAAGAAAATGCCAAGCAGAGCCAAGAAAAGAAAGTCAAGCTACAAAAAGCAAAAAATACCTAGAAACCCTAAATCTCTTCCAGCAAGCAAATTAAAGAAAGAGGTGTATAAGTCAATGATCCAGTAAGCCAAAAAGACACAAATCAACTGTTCTGAGCAATTGACAAAGTGAAAACTTGATTTCAAAAATTTTCAAAATATTGCTCGCAGGCAAGCCTTGGACACAGTGCGAGAATATAGTATTCTCGCAGGCCACTTTGATGCAAGATGTGAACTATTCGCACTGGACACTATAAACAGAGTGTGAACTTCAATGGTTCTCGCAGGCTGTCAATGGAAACAGTGCGAGAATCCCTGAAGAAACTAAAAAATTTGAAAATGCAAGCAAAAATCAATCAGGCTTATAGACCCAGAAGGTCCCTCAGGGTATCCTGAGGACTCAGACACTGACAAAACAGGAGAATAATCAAGATAGAGCAAATGGCCACAGAAAGTTCAAAAAACCAAAAATACAAAGGGATAAGGTCCCCAGTGGAGTCGCCAATTTTGTTTCAGAAATAATCTGTAAGTGCGGACACGAACCGATCTCCCTAGATCCACCTGGATCTAGAACAAAACAGAACAAGATACTACTCTTTCCCTAGATCTAGCCTATTGAGTGAACTAAGAGATAAGGATTATGAGCATACCTTTTAAACGCTTTCCTAGGTCTCTGTTGTTCCAAGCTTTTCTCCAATGCTCTTGCACCGTTCAGATCACAACAGTCCAAACCAATCGAAGTAAAGGCAGATTAATATATTCAATAGCTAGTCTATACATTTGGTCAAGGAATCATGTAATAAAGTGACATCATCTTTATGGGAAAGGGACATATTACTGTATTGAATTAATTGAAAGTGAAACTTACAACCTGAGCCTTGATGTCATAGGTCTCCTTTCGATGTCTCCTCGTTCTGACACACACACTTGCTCATGCATGAAGAAAATCAACCACTTGTGATGACCTTGCTATAGTCTCTTGCTGTTGTAGCATCAGTCCTTCATACAGGCTTCCAACAATTCTCCAATCAATCTCTTGCTATCTTGCTTCTAACCTTTTCCATGAGCTATCTCCTCAATATATAGGAGAAGATAATTTGGTTACTTGGATAGGAAATGATCCCAACATATTTGGAATGCTAACACTTGAACAACCATTCGTTAGCCAACTCATTCTTCTCAAATATTCTCTTCTAGAAGGCTCGAGAACTTCATCTTTTTCCTCTTAAAGGAGATGTTCGCACCCTAGCCATGATTACAGTGCAAATTATCCACACCCTAGCTTAATACAGCCTGCAAGAATCAGGGATTCTCGCAGGCAGCTATATAGGTAGCCTACGAACTTCTTGAAAAATATAGTTTTTGGAAGCAGATAAGTGCAACTTATCTCAGGAAAGTATTCTTATTGAAGAGATTGATTTTCCATCATCATGACATCATCATAACATCATCACGATGACCAAAATTGTGGATAACATGAGTTTGGTCGTAGACCTCTTCTCTGGATTGTTGTAGCTATATAGTCTAATTAATTCTCCTCTGGATGTCATTTGGTTCTACCTATACTTCCTGCAGTAATTTCATGACAGGGACACTTGAAGAAGTAGGAAAGACAACATCCATTCCATAGACAAATTGGGATGGGGGCATACCAATTGACCTCTTTGTAGTAAGTCTGTCTTCCCATAGTGCATTTATGAACTTATTGTGCCATGAATTTTTGTTTTCCTGCAACAACTTCTTGATGATGTTGATCATACTCTTGTTTGGAGACTCTACTAATCCATTCCCCTTGAGGGTAATAGGATGTAGAGTGTCCTAAGGTGATCTGATATTTGTTGCAAAACTCTATCATCTTATTTGATTTGAATTTTGTTGCATTGTGAGTGATAAATTTCTCGGGACATCCAAATCTAGAAATGATGTTAGTTTCCAAAAACTTAATGATCACATCATCAGTGGATTTACTATTGGGTACAACTTCAATACACTTGGTGAAATAATCAGTGGCTATGAGAATCCACTTGTGTTGGCCTAATGATGGTGGATGGATTTCTCCAATGAAATCCAAACCCCATTGTTGAAATGGAGATTCAACTGAAATTGGTTTCAAGGGTAAAGGAAGAAGTTTCCTTTTGCCTTCAAATATTTGACATTTATGACAAGAGGTCACTTTCTTGTGGACATATGCAAATAAAGTTGGCCAGTAGAAACCAACTCTTAGAATTTTATTGGAAGTGGTCTTCCAGTTCAAATTTCCACCACAATATCCTTCATGAAATTCCTGCAAAGATTTATCAGCCTCATCTTTCAACAAACAATTTAGTAGAATCCCTCCAACATATTTCCAATACAAATTTCCATTTAAAATGCAATAATTCATAGCTTTAGTTTTAGTTAAACTAGGATGAGCTTGTAGATGATGTAAAACAAAAATAAGTTATGCATACCAGGGAGAGATTGAGAAAACCTCTTTAACTTGGGGAGTCACTTTCTCTTCTTGTTCATCCACTGCAACTAGAAAATTAATATCCAAATCATGAAAATTGGACTCAGCCATCAATTTACCTAATCCTTGACCCTTGATAAGCTTGTTTGGTTTGATCTCTATGTCATATTCAAGGATAACAACAATCCATTTACCCCTTTTTCCATCAGGACTATCTTGGGTCAAAATATATTTCACCGCAAAATTTGGGACATAAGCAATAATGTGTGAGTGGAGAATATATACTCTGAAATATTTGATTTTTATCATCAAAGAAAAATATTACTTTTCCATGATGTTATAATTAAATGAAGCATCTCTCAAGGATTTACTGAAGAAAGCAATAGTATTTTCATGGCCTTCGTTGTTCTTCTGCAAAAGAACTGCTTCAATGGTATGCTGAGAGGAAAAAGAGAATAGGAGGAAATATTTTGTATAATCAGGGTTGATAAGCACAGGGGTTTGTGTCAAGGCTTGTTTCACCTGATCAGAGGAATGTTTTGCTTGTATGGTCCATTTTAGTTTTGTGTATTTTTTCAACATATTCGTTATATTTCTGAGAAGTCCTTCTAAGTTAAGGATAAATCTTCTTAGAAAGTTTATTTTGCCTATGAAAGACTGTAATTCTTTTATGGTTCTGGGATGATCTATTTTTTGAATGGCTTCAGTTCTGCTAGAATCTATTTTGATTCCATCCTTGGATATGATGTCTCCTAATAGATTACCTTTCTCTAGACCAAACAATTGTTTCTTTGGATTAAGTGAAATTCCAAATTTCCTACATTTTTCAAAAACTCTTATAAGGTGGGGTAAGTGTTCTTCATCTGTTTTTGAAAAACAAGTTATGACATCTAGGTATATTACAATGAATCTTCCAAGTTCATCCACAAAATAAATATCCATTTCTTTATGAAATGTAGCCCAACCTTCATTAAACCAAAATGCATTTTCACATACATGAAAGTGGACCAAGGTGTAGTAAATGTTGTTTTTTCTTGATCATCAGGGTGGACTAACACTTAGTTGTAACCATAAAAACGATATAACAGAGAAATTCTACTGGATCCAAATACCTTCTTCAAAATATGGTCCATTTTCAACACAGGATAGTTGTCTTTGAGAGAGACTTTATTATGGTTTCTGAAATCAATACACAGACTGATTTCTCCACTCTTCTTCCTGGTTGGAACAAAATTTGACACCCATTTAGAAAATCTTAATGGGACAATGATTTTACCATCATACCTCTTTTTTATTTCCTTTTCAATTAGAGGAATCAACTTTGGGTTAATTCTCCTAAGTTTTTGTTTGAAAGGATTATGATCTTCTTTTATGGGAATTTTGTGTTGTATAATGCTAGTATCCTAAGATTTTAGATCCTCATAGCTCCATGCGAAAACATCTATAAATTCTTTGAACAATTCTATATACTTCTATTTTTTAGCAAGAGGTAAATATTTTGACGATTTAGTCATCTTTGGTTCTTTTTCAATTCCTATGTTACAGTCTTCAACTTCCTTTCCAGTAGGTTAAATTTTTTGTTATTTAGCCCCATCATCAAAATCAAACAACTCTTCCAATGGGACTAATCCTCTAGGCAAAATATTATCCTTTAATTGCAAAAAATCCATATCTTCTTGTTTTTTATTTATTTCTTCTAAACCTATCTTATTTACACTTTATTTTTCATCATCACTATCAATATATATATTGCCACATTCAAACTCATTTTTTGATTGCAAAAAAGTTTCAATTTGTTCATCATTTCCAAAAACTTTCCAATACCTAATGTTGTCTGGGACAGCAGGTATGCACTTCGCCTCAATTGTATACTGGCGATTAGGATGAAATGGTATCTTACAAGTGTCTGCTAAGGTAGCCAGACCATCAAAAAAAATGTCTTGGTCTCTGGGAATGGCTTGCAAATCATATTCAGTAAAGCATTGCAGTAAATATAGAACAACATTTCTATGGTCTCTCAGTTTTGGGTGTTTAGCAGAGTATTCACCTTTGATCTGTTTTATTATGAGTTCAGAATCGCCCCTTATTTAAATTCTCTTAGCACCAAGCCTTTTTAACAATTGCAAACCTAGCATTAAGGCTTCATACTCAGCTACATTATTGGTAGATTGAACATTCAACTTGTAGGAATGGATTTCTATATGTCTTGTTTTTGAATTTGAAACCCACACTCCAGCTCATGATCCTTCCTTACTAATAGCACCATCAAATTATAAACTCCACAGAGGTTCTTTTGGTTCATAAAATTTTATCATCATTGTTTTTTTTTATTCAGGTGATATTGTTTTTTCCTCCAAGATATTTGCAATTTGTCTTTCCATGTCTCCATAATTGTATAAAACAAAAGATTCAAGGTATGAATGAACAAAATATAAGGGATAATTATGTGGTTTATCCTGACTACTGATCATGTATTTCATCAGTGTCTCCCTATATAATCTCCTCTGCTAACTAAATATTGGGATGGTGGCATAAGACATGTCCATTTGTAGCCACATGAGTGAGACAGTAACATACCATACTTAGGAGGTATGTTTGCAACGACTATGTCTATTACCATGCTCTTGGATGGGATTTGAGCTAAAGTAACACACACATCTTTGATAATACCTGTGCACTTAACTTTACCTGAATCAAAAGAATATAAATCCTTGTAAGGTCTAGTGATATAAATTCCTAATTTCTCCATAACAGCCTTAGGCAGAAGGTTGTGAAAAGCACCAGAGTCTAGCATTTCATTGTGCAAAGTTTTTTCATGAATAATTAAACTAACATAAAAAGGAGGTACAACACCACTTTCAGATTTTCCATCAACTTCAGGACCAAATAATAACTCTGGTTGATCATCAACAATGTCTATTGTGTTTGTACCCATTCCTGCCTCTAGGTTCAGAGCTTTGATCACTTGTGATCTTTAATCATTCTTATTCATTAACTTTGTTAGAGGAATAGATATTTTGAGCTTTTCCAATTCACTTTCCAAGTTGAATGAGGTTGGAGTTTTATTTTGATTAGGGAGATCTGATTTCTCAACAACATTCTCATGTGAAGTATCTATGGGATGACTCATGGTGGGAACATCAGTTTGATTTGTTTTTGATACAGAGTCAGATATTCTTTTGGTTGGGACCTCTGAGTTTTTATTTTCGGGGCTATCAGGAACTTTGTTGGCAAGTATATATGTTGTCTTTTTAAAGTCAAAAGATTTCTTTGTTGGATTATCTTTAGACTTATTACTTCTCAAGTTATATTGTCTATGAACTTCCATGATTGCATTTTCAAAAATTGTTGTTATGATTCTTCCTCATCAACTTCAGTTTGTGAAAGAAGGAAAAGATCTTGTTCTTATTGGGTAAGAAAAATAGAATCATTATCATTTATTCCCATAAGAATAATGTGAACATCATCAAGTCCCTCAATTGTTTCTTCCCCTTCATCAGCATAATTTTCTTGGAAATTTTTCTTGGGCCTCTTTTTTCTCTTTGTCTGATTTTGGGTGGATTTCTCCTGAAATTAGGATTTTTGATTTGGGGACCAGGTTGATTTTCTCTAGGTGGATTTCTATCAGTAATATCTATTCTTTCCATAATCCTTTCCATAGTTCTGACTAAGGATTCTATTTTAGCATCAGTAGAAGAGGTAGATGGTTCTTCTTTTATAGTCACTCTCCTTTGTGTTCTCTGCCTATCTCTCTTAGACAATAGATTTGCCTCTACATTCACAACACATCTTTTCATTTCCTCCAAAGTTGCAGGGTTTCTCTCTCTCAATTGAGGAGGTTTAATGTTTGTTGGAATTGCATTATAAATATTGTTAAATCGAGTGCAATAATTGTGTACACTTTCCCCTTGGTTTCTTTTAATACTTTCATATTCAGATAACATTTGAAGTGGATTTTTCTTAACTTCCCATCTATTGAGAAAATATTGGTGAAAGGAAATAATTTCATTAAGGCTAGCAATTGGTAAGGCTTTGAACCATTTCCTAACTTCACCATTTAATCTTTGGGAAAACAACCTCATTTTGACATATTCCTCATCTACTTATTGTAGGTCAAAGAAGTCATTCATCTTGTCAACATGTTGTTGTGCAGTCATACTTCCAGTGCCATCAAACTGAGGAATACTATTTTCATAATCCTGGGGAATATTGTGTAAGGGAGAATCCAAAACAAGGGGAGCATATATTTCTGCCATCATTGATGGAGGAGGATGGATAGCAGGAACTCTTGTGGGAGGATGGATGGTAACCTATAAAATTGTTGGAGAAGTGATGGAAGATGTGGAAGAAGCAGGGTTGGAAGATATAAGATGAGGTAATTGAGGATTGATAGAATATGCAAAGATGGTCAGGGAAGAAAGCTCAACAGACTATTGAATGTAGGCTTTGTGAAAATATTGATAAAAGTATAATGCTAGATCTTGTAACTTTTCAAAGTTTTGAAGGATTTTTCGATCAAGATCTGATCCAAGAGAGTGTCTTTTAGGGGTACTAGGTTGGAGGATAGCTTGATCTAAAACTGTTTCATCCACAAAGCTATCAGATTTGGTTTTGAAAAGGCTATTCTAAAAAGGTATATCAAACTGGATGTCTTGGATTGATATAAACTTATCTCGAAGAGAAGTGGCCCCAGGAGGAGGACTACTACTCCCTTCAATTTATTTTGAGCTTCTTTTTCTAATCAATTTTTTAGGATTATCTACTACTTTTACAGGTTTTGGATCAGGATAATATCCGATATGAATTCTTTTTGGAGACAGAACTTAAACCTTAAAAAACTAATTAATTATTTCCAAATTTTTACAACCTATGAACATTTATCTCTTGAAATTTAGATATTTGATTGTTCAGAAATAAATTTTTATTACTTAGGGAAGACAATTCATAAAGTTGGAAAATTTGTTTTGTTCCCCAGTATGGTCGCCACTATTTTATCACTCTGTAATTTCCAGAGGTTGTAGAATAAATTGACAAAGGTAACTACCAAACCACTTTGGAAGATGGGATCTAGCCCTGCTAGCTTCAGAGAGGGATCTCTCTATCATATTTAGATTTGTTTGAGTTTTAAATGTTAGGCTAGTTATGACAGTTCAAATTTTTTTTTTTCTTTTTATAATAATTGCCTGAAAGAATGCTTAATTTTCCATTGGGCTATGGGGTATGTACTTAAAGATGAGGATCAAATTCATATTTTTATAAGGTTTTCTTCACATGTATGGGTAGTAAAAATGTTAGATATATTCATATTAAATGGGATGAATAACAAGAGGGGAAATTCCACTAAGCATAGGAGCAGTTAAGAACTCCTTCACTCAGTTTCATATGAAAACATACAGATCAATAAAAAACCAAAGACAGAGTATATGAAATTAATTATGTTCTTTTGATTTTCTTTTAATGATTATAATTGGAAACACATGAAATAACTACAGAGCATAAGAAAACATTTAACAAAGAGAGAAAGACATCACCAAGAATCTGACACAAGAATTTTGTGAATAATCCTCTTTTATTACTAGTCAATCCTTTGAAAAAAATACACAATAGCTCTTGGTTGCAAAAATAAACCCTCAATACTTTGAAGAGAGAAGTATTTATAAAACTATTTACATCAGATCCTGTCATAAATTACTAGGATATTATGGAGGAATATCTAACTAACTAGATCTCTAAGATACAAAATATAGGGATTTGTTGATTTGCTCGGATCCTTTGTGTTGATTTGGTGGAAGTAGTTGGACATTAATCTCTTTGACTTTGGGTGACTGCTCCATGCTGACTAGAACACCAAAATTGTCCCTACTCAAGTAGTGTGTGTAGCTTGTCCCACCTCTTTTTACCTGAGATGGAATCTTGAGTAATTTTCTATATATCTCATCCATTTCAGTGTACTTGGAAAAAGTAGGCTTAGTGATAAAGATATGCTTAATCTCAAGTTGAATACTCAGGTCCAACAATAGTGACTCTAGGAAAGCTTTACCATTAATGCTTCCATGTATCCCTGCAAACTTTGAACTGTCCTTTGCCACTGCAGTCATTTTTTGTTTGTAATCAGCCAGAGTTATCAACTTGTCATTAAGTATTAATAATCCAAGGAGACCTTTCTTATATAGCACTTCAAACTTATTGAAAAATCTATGTACCCCTATGTCCATCACTTGGGAATTCTTTTCTAGCTGCAACATGAATCCCTTTTTGGTCAAGACCTTCTTGATATCAAGGATCCTTTATGTTTTGTCTTCAATTTCTAATTCTTCTAACTCCTGCTTGTTTTTGGAGTTCATAAATCTGATACGTTCACTCGCCTATGTGGGTCTTTATCCTAACTCTTCCTTGATGATATCAATTGTTCCTCTAGCCTTCTGTACTAACTCATGTTGTTACAAGATAATATGTATAGATGGACAGATTTCTGACATTGACTTGTTGATATCTACCCAAATATTTTACTTAGCTTGGGCTAAGTTTTTTTCCATGACAGTCTCTTTCTGTAATTGTTGTAATTGTTGACTAAACCTTTGAGACTTATGCATCTCTTCCTAGTGACTGACTTGGAACATTCACTTTAGATCCTGCAAGTTATTTACCTCTTCCTATATTTTTATGATCTCTTCCCCTTGAATGGACATGTCTTTCATGGATTTTACAAGTTTGTCAGATGCATCTGAAACTTGTACTGGGATTGCTTATGGAATTTTTGTTGATGTGGATGCTTCTATTTTTCTAATTCCTGTCAGAGGGACTGCCTCCAGTGGGATCATGGACATATTCAAATTATGTTCTTTTTCCTTTATCAGTTTATCCATTTCTTCGTCCATTTCTCTTATCTATGCATTATGTTACATGATAAGATTCAACATTTCTCCTTTGTGTCCTTCAGTTTCAGCCACTTCTTTGGCTTGTGAATCTTTTGTAGCTGGAAGCTTTAGATGATTTCTCGGAGATTTTGTATCAGCATTCTTCCTTTTTATTAATTCCTCTTCTTCTTTGACATTTGTTGGGTCATACCAAATCTTCAGCACCAATTCTTCTAATGATTTTATTTTGTTGTCCTTAGCCAAAGACAATATTTTCTCTAGCTTCAATTGGGACTGAATGTTGTCCAGGGACACCTGCAACCTTGAATAATTCATTGAGGTGTTTGTATAGGTAGAGAATACAATATCTCCTTTCTTCCTATGCATATCCATCTGGTCCACTGGATGGACATCCTTCATCAAACTCAAAGGCAGTCTTCTTGTAGTTTGCAGTTGTTTTAGTATGAGGAACTTGTGCTTACAAGAATTCCATTTGCATTGTTCCTCTCTCTGTGTCAAAAGTTGATAGTAGCATATGTTGAGAAGTGGAGGTTTGCTTCCATAATTGAGCATAGGTGTTGCTATTGAGGAGCTCATTTATTTTCTTGATCTACTTGTACTTGTAAAAAATATTTGACTGTATTTGCTCATGAGATAATTCAGTTGTCAGAGTAGTGTATGTTTGTCTTTGATATGTTGGTGATGATATAGACACTATGAACTAACTGTCTGAGAAGGATGAAGAGTGTGTTCCCTCCATGACTATGGTGGACTTCATTTCTCCTTCCTTGATCAAGTCTAGTGCATGACTGGTCTTGTCCCTATTTCTATAAACTTAGAAGTCCTCGGTTGATACCTATGTGACTAAAGGAGAAACCTCCTTTCTTTCTCTCTTCTCTATTTTCTTTTGAGGTGTGGTGGTATGTGAAGAAGTGATAGGGGTAGGTTGTTCCTTTCTTTCTATCAATGTGTTTTCTTGCCATTTTGTCTAGTTCATATACTTCTCCACTTTTAGCTTCTGTGTGTGAGCATAAGGAGTGCTCCTTTGTTTGACTTTGAGCTCTAATATGAGACCAAATGGGTCATAAGACCAAGTGGAACTCTGAGTAAACCTCATATGTTTCAAGAGGTTATATTCTTCTTCTCCTGTTGATTTGGTGTTGCAGATGAAAGGGCCAATTTGAGTCTTGATTCTGAATTGTTGTTTCTTCTTTGTTGCAATGAAGTGGATGTCATATGAGTTCACCACATTCCTTATGTATTATAGTGCAAAAATCCTCACAGGGAGGTATTTTAGCAATTTGTAAGGTGACATATCACACCCATACACTCTTATCTCTGTGTGGTTTTGGTATAAATACTAATCCCTTGTCTTGGTTAAATCAGAAAGGTGAAGTATTCTCTGAATTTCTTCATTGATCCTTAACTTTGTGTTGCATTTCAGCATGCAAACAATTGGGTGATAGAACTGGTCTATGATGTCCTTGAAGCTAAATTATGTTGAATTTTTCCTCACCAATGAGGTCCATGAGATCACTGACTGTGGGTTTCCTTCTTGGTTCAATTTCTGAAATGAACATGGAAACATGTCTGACTGAAAACATAAGAACATATAAACTAGGATGGAGGAATATCTGAACATTCCTTTGGTTGAAACTTGAAAAGATGATCATGAACTTTATCAGCCATAAATTGACTGAAATTGAATTTAATTGTGGTTCTTTCTTCTGTGGAAAAGATAGATAAAAGGCCTAAAATAGGCTCATCTACCCATTCATATGAGAAATAACCTAACAAGTAACAAAGACTGGAAATGATTTGGTAGGCCTTGATAGTGAAGATGGAGGATGAATAAGGGGGATTTTTCTTGGGCAATTAGGCATCTTCTGGCAGAAAAATATTGAAAATATGGGCTCTTTGGGGAAAGGTAAGCTTTTGGTACAGGTCTATTAGGGATTCAATCGAAAATGGGATCATAGAGTCACTTCTTGGGATTTTCAGCATGTGTTCAATGGATTCATAGGTAATTGTGAGCACGGTTTCACCAGAGGAGGAAACAATGGCCCTTTGGCCGGGCAAATAACGAGCTTGGCATTTGAGGAAAAATGCAGGGAAATTGTAGGTTTGAGGAAACATATAAAGAGGTAAATTGGACTCCCAGAATCCAATTTCATCGCTCTAATCTAGGAAGATGTCTTTTAGCCAAGACGGAAATTCGAAGAAGTCGAATTTGCATCTCAAATCTATGATTTTATAGTCCTTATCTTCCAGGGAATGTGATCCAGGTCGACGGGAGGGGGAAAGATCAGTTTCTCAGATGTATCAGTAGATTTGGCCTTGGGGACCATGATTTACAGAGCTTTAAGGTAGAGTAATCATGGAATTGTGACTACCCAGGAAAAATGTGTCTATTGATGGTGGAGGTTGTGGCAGTTGGATTGACAACTTGTTTTGGCGTGGTGTCCACAGTGCTTGTATCAGCAAATGGCATTAAAGGGTAATGAAACGGGGTTTTACAGCGTGATGGAGGTTTCTATTATGGCAGAGGGTGGTGATGAGGCAGTTAACGACCACGAGGAGCGATTTGATTAGGTAATGGGTATGTAGGATGGGACATATGGTAGGTGGAAGTAGGGTACGATGGTGGAGTGAGGTGAGCGGAATTTTGGAGGGCGGGTAGGGGGTAAGTGGATTTCGGAGGGGGGCATCCAAAATGTTGTGTGAGCACCACGTTAGGTGGGACCGACGCGGGGGGGTCTGAAATGAGTCGAGGACTGTCGATCTGGGCGATGATGGATGTCATCACTGAAAATATGTGCAGTAATTACCCACTACATTGTTCGGTATGTGTTATATTCTTTGCATGTGTGTGTGTGTGTGGGCGCGTTAGATATGACAACTGCGTCTAACGATCCCTCGTAGTAGTGTACCGTTTGAGCCATGTGCGTTGGGTGCTTTCCTAGTGGGGTCCCAGGGGGGGGAAGGTATGCCCCCCCCTGGTTACGCATAGCATTCGGGGCAGCACCCCAAAAAAAATTTTGGGGCGGTTTTTTCTATTTTTAGCGGTTTACCAAAAATAATCCTGGTTTTAGGGATTAAGGTTTTGGTATCTATGGAATACCTAAAAAAATTGTATATATTGTATAGTGAATGGTGAAATTCGATATAATGAATACAAGAAAGGTTTTCCCAGTTGAGGGTTTCCGGTATAAATCTCTGTGTACTATGTGAATGAGCTATTGATTAAATTATGTTTTGCTTAAGAATCTATATGCATTGATTTACTTCACAGGTTTAAAAATTACATGTGGTATATTCAGAGCTCGTTTTTGGCTTCAGAGGGACGCCTTTGTTGTTGAGGGTTTGTCTCGGTCTTGATAGATCAAGTTTATCTTGGGTCTATGATAAACCTGGGTCCAGTTGGAGATTTTGCAGTCGAGATTCGAGTATAGAAAGAGGAATGGCGAGTTCTTCTAGAATCAAGATAGAGAAGTTCAACGGTAAAAACTTTGAGCTATGGAAGCTAAATATGGAAGGCCTTCTTGAGACAAATAATAATGGATCGTTGTGGATCCTGGTACACATCCTACTAGTACACTGTCTACTAGCACACAGGCTATTGGTACACAACCTACCAATACACAAAATACCAGTACACCACCTACTGTTATGTCGAAGGAAGATTGGGAAAAGTTGGATAGAAGAGCAAGGAGCACTATTCGACTCTGCCTGGCAGATTCGGTTTTGTTGAATGTCTTAGGAGAATCTACAGCCAAGCAACTATGGGATAAGTTGGGGAATTCGTATCAATCAAAGTCCCTGGTAAACAAGTTGTTTCTTCGAAAGAAGTTGTATCATCTTAGGATGGAAGATGGAGATTCTGTGATAGAACATCTAAATGCCTTTAATACTTTGGTAAGTCAACTTGTCTCTGTTAATATTATGATTGTAGAAGAAGATAAGTGTATTACTTTGTTATGTTCTTTTCCAGACTCTTGGGATAATCTGGTTGTAGCAATTGGTAGTACCACTCAATCTACATTGAAGTATGAGGATGTAGTTTCATCCTTGTTATATGAAGAGATGAGGTGGAAAAACATGGATAGTCATAGCACAGATGCTTTATTTGTAAGAGGTCGTACCCAAGACAGGAACCCTGGTAAGCCTTTAGGGTGGAGATCTAAATCTACAAGTAGATCTATGTCTCTAGGAAAATCTTAGAGGAAATGTTGGAAGTGTGGTAAAACAGGGCATTATAAGAAAGATTGCAAGTCTAAGAAGGTTGAAAAACCAAAGGGATCTAATAGTACCTATTCCAAAGAGGCGAAAACCTCCACTGAAGAAGGAGGTGATGTTTACCTGGCATATACAAGTACACATGTAGACCGTGATGTATGGTTGATCGAATCAGGTGTGTCATACCATATGACTCCTCACAAGGAGTGGTTCTCTAAATATGAAAAATATGATGGTGGTGATGTATTCCTAGGAGATGACTCGACGACAAAAATCTTGGGACGTGGAAGGGTTAAGTTGTTGCTAAAAGATGGAAGGATTAGAACACTTCCTTGGGTTCTGCACATTCCAAAACTAGCCAGGAGCCTAATATTTATAAGCAATATGGATGATGCAGGAGTGGATACTGTATTTGGAAAGAACACTTGCAAGATGGTACGAGGATCAATGGTGTTGATGAGGGGATTTCGGTGTGGAACTCTATACAAGTTGTTGGGAATCACTTATATTAATGGGTGTAACAATTTTGTTGTCCCTGAATAGAGAAATAAATAAGACAAGACCAATATTGTACCTGGAAAGAAGACCATGCTATGGCATCAAAGACTGGGACATATTGGAGAAAAGGGCCTTCAAACACTACATGGTAAAGGTATGGTTGAAGGTATGTCTAATTTCACTTTGGAATTTTATTTTTGTGAACATTGCATATATGGTAAAGATAATCGAGTAAGATTCCCATCTGGTGCTACAAGAGAAAAGGGGATCTTAGATTTGATACACAGTGATGTGTTTGGACCTGTTCATGTTCCATACCTAGGTAAATATGTGTATTATGTTTCATTCATAGATGATTTTTCAAGGAACACATGGATTTATTTTCTTAGAAAGAAATCTGAGGTATTTGATAAATTTAAAGAGTTTAAGGCTCTGGTAGAAAATTAGACAAAGAAGAAAATAAATGTATTGAGAACAGATAATGGTGGAGAATTCTGCGGAAATGAATTCGAAGAATTCTTTAAGAAGTGTGGTATAGCAAGGAAAAAGACTACTCCATAAACTCCTCAGCAGAATGGAGTTGCAGAAAGGATGAATAGGACATTGATGGAAAAAGCAAGGAGCATGCTCAGTGGTGCTGAGTTAGGACAAGAATTCTGGGCAGAGGTAGTGGGTACAGCATGTTACCTGGTCAATTGATCACCTTCATCAGCGTTGGATGATAAAACTCCACACGAGGTATGGCCTGGAAAGAAACCCTCTCTTCAACATCTTAGAGTGTTTGGTTGTGATGCTTATGCACACATTACGAAGGAAAATAGAAGTAAGCTGGATAAAAATGTTGAAAAGTGTATCTTTATTGGTTATAAATATGGTGTGAAAGGTTATAAGCTTTGGAACCTAGAAACCAAGAAAACTATTTACAGTCGAGATGTTGTTTTCAGAGAGGTAAAAGATGTGTCCAAATAGGAATTCCTACCAACGCAAGATGAACCTAAGAAAATAGAGCTTGAGTTGGATGATGTAAAATCTAAATCATCTGAAGAAGAGGAAGCAGAAGAAAAAGAATAAGAAACTCATACCCCAATATTGAGGAGATTAGTGAGAGATAGAAGGAAACCAAAAAGGTATAGTCCACTTGATTTTCGTTCCAAATTTGCTTTATCTATTACTGATGATGATCCCAGAAGTGTCAGGGAAGCAGTGAATTTAGAGGATAGTAAACTCTAGAAGAAGGCCATGGTTGAAGAAATGTATGCCTTGGATAAGAATGAGGCATGGGATATAGTTGAGTTGCCAGCTGGAAGAAAATCTATTGGTAGAAAATGGTTGTTTAAGAAGAAGTTTAATGCACAATGTAAAGTGGATAAATACAAAGCTCAGTTAGTAGCAAAAGGTTATTCCCAAGTAGAGGGAATTGACTTTGGTGAGATTTTTTCTCCTGTTGCTAAGTTAACTTCTATTAGATTTATTTTATCTATTGTTGCTGCTTTTGATCTTGAAGTGGAACAGATGGATGTGAAGACAACATTCCTACATGGGGATCTGGAAGAAGAAATCTACATGAAGCAACCAGAAGGCTTTGTAGTGAAGGGAAAGAAAGAGTTGGCCTGTAAGCTAAAGAAGTCATTATATGGTATGAAGCAATCACCTAGGATGTGGTACCAAAAGTTTGACACATACATCCTTGGATTGGGATTTGTAAGACGCAGGGTTGATCACTGTGTAGATTCCAAGAAGGTTGGTAATCACTTCATTTATGTAGTGTTGTATGTTGATGACATGTTGTTGGTAGGAAAAAACATGGATGTTATCAAGGAGGTGAAATCGCAGCTATCCTTCAAATTTGACATGAAGGATCTCGGTGCTGCTAGCTTCATTCTGGGAATGGAGATTAAAAGAGATCATGCAAACAGGAAACTCTGGTTGAATCAGAGAAATATGTTGAGATGATATTGCAGAGGTTTAATATGCATGGAAGTAAACCAGTCAAGGTTCTTATTCCTATAGGTGTAAAGTTATCTGTAGATCAGTGTCCCAAGACACAGGAAGAAGAAGACGACATGTCCCATGTTTCGTATGCCAGTGCAGTTGGCAGTTTGATGTATGCAATGGTATGTACTAGATCGAACATTGCACATGCAGTGGGAGTTTTGAGTAGGTATATGTCAAAACCAGGGAAGAATCATTGGACATTAGTAAAGAGGGTCTTCAGGTATCTTCGTGGAACTACCAGTCATGGATTGTGCTACCAAGGAAGACCAGGATTGGATAGAGTGGTGCACATACATGGCTTTGTTGATGCAGACTTGGCTAGAGATATGGATCGCAGAAGATCTACACGTGGGTATGTGTTTAACCTAATTGGCAGAGAAATCAGTTGGATGAGCAAAACATAAGTTGTAGTGGCACTCTCAACTACAGAAGTTGAATACATGGCAACCACTCATGCAAGCAAGGAAGCAGTATGGTTACAAAGATTGTGTTCAGGTATTGGGTTGGTACAACAAGAAGTGAGATTCGATTGTGATAGTAAGAGTGCAATATTCCTAGCAAAGAATCCAGCTTACCATTTGAAGACAAATCATATTGATGTACAATATCACTTTGTGAGAGACATGGTTGAGGAAAAGAAGGTGTTGCTGGAAAAGGTTGACACTTTGAAGAATGTTGCAGATTCATTGACAAAGTCTGTGAGCACAGAAAAGTTCTGGTGTAGAGTAACAATGGGAATTATTGCCCTGGATTGTTGACTATATAATCCCCTAGACCCCTGGATGCAAAGAAAACAACAAGTGGGAGAATGTTGGGTACGTGTTATATTCTTTGCATGTGTGAGTGTGGGTGCGTCAAATATGACCACTGCGTCTGATGATCCCTCGTAGTAGTGGTATTTTTGTTTCGTTTGCGTCAGGTGCTTTCCTAGGAGGGTCCCAGGGGGGGGGGAGGCAAGTATGCCCCCCTCTGGTTACGCGCAGTGCCCCGAAATTTTTTTGGGGCGATTTTTTCTATTTTTAGCGGATTTTGCTATTTTTAGCGGTTTACTAAAAATAATCATGGTTTTAGGGATTAGGGTTTTGGTATCTACGGAATACCTAAAAACATTGTATATATTTAATAGTGAATGGTGAAATTCAATATAATGAATATAAGAAAGGTTTTCCTGGTTGAGGGTTTCTGGTATAAATCTCTGTGTACTATGTGAATGAGCTAATGATTAAATTGTGTTTT
>JASDQU010103109.1:109126-126159 GCA_032191745.1 Picea mariana
GGTAGTTCTAAGCTCAATTTTCCCCTTTTACACCATGATCTTATTTGCCTAAGGCTACAATAATTAAATTTAATCAATCAAGGGGTATTTTGACATCCCTTTTCAACTTTTATTGAAAACAAAATCACTAACCTATCTTTTAACCTAGTCATCTAACATATTAATTTGGCTTAGACTGTTGGATTAATTATTACTCTAACCTAACTAATTTGGCCAAGATTAAACAGTTCAAGACCAAACTTATTCTCTAATCTATCAACATAAATTCAACAAGTTTGATCATTATTATACAGTATGATTCAAACTAAATTCATTTTTGATGGGGTTTTATATTTTTCTTTTTTTTTTATTTTTTCTTTTATTATTTTTTATACCCTCTTTTCATTTTTTCTATTTGTATCCTTTTCTTTTTCTTTTATTTTTGTTTTCTTTTCTTTTTGTAAATCATTTGCAGAATAAAATATTATTTACAATGAAATATGACTAGAGGAAGAAATTTCAATCATCAGGTGATACTATGAAATATAGGGTTATAACAGAGTCAACTTCATGTTTTTCTTCATATTGTTTACTAAAATAAGTGGGATCCTTCTCTACTCTATATATGGGTATAGGCTATACTCTCCTTCAATCCATTTTTCCGTCCTTGTTTCCATATCACGAGGAAGAAAACCTATTTATTCCYTGTGTGATATGCATACTAGATGTTAATCATTTATGCATTGGAATATCCTCTTGAGTTAGAACTCCTTATTTTGTTTGTTATGGTGAAATATTAGAATATGATAAATGGGTTTTCTAGGTTTCACCAAAATACTAGAATAGAATAACCCCATAGTCAAACCAAAAACAAAAAAAAAAATTTGAAAAGAAAGAAAATAACTCAACTAAGCTAAAAACAAGCAAAACTTAGGAAATTCTATCTATCTAAAGGAAACTAATGAAAGGGGAAATAAAACAAGGAAACTATGGTACACAACACTTCCTATGGTAGGAAGCTAAGAAAATAAACATTTTAGGGCATGTCCATTAATAGGGAGAGAATCAATCTCACCCCTAATATTTTGCAGCCAGTATGTGCCTACCCCAATCTTCTCAGCAACTTGGAAACAAACAAGCCATAGGTTTTGAAAATTTTAATGTTTCCTCTTTTTCTCATTTATTTTATTCCATTTCATAACCAGATATCCCACTTTAAATTTTTTGTCTCCATATTTATGTTTGTCAAACCAACTTTTAACTTACTGTTGATGAACTACAAACTTCTTCCTATCCCTTTCCCTTTCTTCCTCAACCATTAAAAGTGTATATATTCTCTATTGCATACTTGACAGTGGTTGTCCCCTTGAGGCCTGAGAAATATGCAAGGATGGGAGATATAAATTAGTTGTAAGGATAGATTATTTTCCATAAACAAGGAAATAAGGAGAATTCCCTAAGGCTTATTTAGGGGTTATCCTATCATCCCATAGAGCATTTTGAAGTGCGTTGTGCTAATTCCTAATATTTTCTACTACTGTATTTTTAATAATTCTTACCAGGTTTTTATTTGTTGACTTTTCAATACCATTTCCCTATGGGTAATAGATAGCAGAGTATCTCACGATGATCCCTTTATCCAAATAAAATTCAGTCAAAAGAGTAGAAGAGAAGTATGCAGCATTATAAAAAACAAGAATAGAAGGTACCCCAAATCTTGTTATTATGTATTGTTCTAAAAATGGTATTACTACCATCCCGTTAATGTGGGTGAGGGGAATGGATTCCGACCACCTCGTGAAATAATCAGTTGCAGTTAGTATTTATTTGTAATATTTGGACGAGTTTGGGTTTATTTATCCTATGACATATATCCCCCATTTCTCAAAAGATTTATAAATGGTTACCAACTTCCATGGAATAGATTTCCTCTTCTCTTTCCCTACACTTAATTGAAAAAAAATACATTTGATTACATGTGTGTGCGTCCTTAAAAAAATCGACCAATAATATCATGCCCTCAAGATCTTATGAGTAGTAGTCTCTCTTGCGAAGTGTCCACCTATAATACCATTGTAAAGTTATCTTAATATCATTTCAACATCTTCCTTCTCTAGGCATCTAAGTAACATGCCATCATAATTCCTGTGGAACAATATAGAAATTATGAGACGATACTAGGCATATGTTAACCTAAGTTCTCTCCTCTCTCTAGGATTCAGTTGCTCAAGAAAAGTGCCATGATGGAGGAAGAAGGATAAATTTACGTACCAGGAGTGTTTTTGGGTGGGATGTATAGTACTTCACTACACCATAAAGACAACTCATTGTCCCAACCTGAATTTTCTAATTCTATTAGGTCTTGGGATTTTGTGGGTAGTTCACACAAACCTTGACCCCTAACTATATTTGCAGGCTTGATGTCCAAATCAAATTATTTGATAATCACCATCCAATTCCCTCTCCTTTCTCCCATTTCCTGTTGTGTGAAAAGTGACCTTATTGTCAAGTGAGGTACTATAACTTTTGTATGATTATTCATGATATAGGATCTGAAATGTTTTACTACCTTGTAGATAACATATGCTTGTTTATCTATAGTCAGGTAATTAATTTTAGGTCCTTGAATATTGGTGATCATTAATGAGATAGGAGCCTCATTGTTTTCATCATCCTTTTGAGTAAGGACCGCAGCTCAAGATTGGTTCGAAGAAAAGGTATAGAGAAATAAATCTTTGTTAAAATCATGGCTACGTAACATAGGCGCCTGGGAAATAGCGACCTTGATTTTTCGAATGCCTCCTTCTCTTCTTTATTCCATTTGAAATATGTATCTTTACATATCATTTTTTGCAATGGTTTAATTGTTTCTTCAAAATCGAGAGTAAATTTCCTCACAAAGTTAATCTTCCCAAAGAAAGATTGCATAGCCTTTTTGTTATGAGGGACTGGGAGTTGAGAAATCACCTTAAGTCACTTGGGTTCGATATTGATACCATCCTTAGAAATAATGTGAACCAATAGTTTTCCCTCATCTACACCAAATATGGTCTTCTTCGGGTTCAAAGATATTCCATACTTCCTAAATCTTTTGAAAATATGAGTTATGTGAACAATATGGTCTGAACTATTTTTAGAATAGATAGTGACATCATATAGGTAGACCACCACACATTTTTTATTAACCCTCTAAAGGATACATCCATATCCCTTTGGAAATTATCTTCTACATTAATTAATATGAAAGGCATGCATTTATAGGAGAACAATACCCATTTAGTCTAGAAAGTTGTCTTTAGTCTATCTTCTTTCGAAACTAAAACTTGATTATACCTGGAGAACCCATCCAGAAGTGAGAACATTGCATATCTAGAAATGGTTTGCATGATATTTTCCATGGGGGGAATAGGGTAATTGTATTTTTCTGAGGCCCTATTCAAATTCCTGAAGTCAGCACATAAACAAATTTCTCCTGACTTATTTTTTATGGGAACTAAATTGGCTACTGATGTAGAGTGTCTCACCTGAAATATTATTTTCACATCTAGTAGTTTTTTGAGCTCCTTATGCATTGGAGACTCAAAATATGGATGAAATTTTCTCAGTTTCTATTGAAATGATTTAAATCCTGGCCTAAGAAGGATGGTGTGTTGAATGATCCTAGTTTCATATGTTTTCTAGTCTTGGTAGGACCACGCAAAAAAATCTTGATATTCTTTAAACAACTTCAGGTAAGCCCTCTTATCCTTAGGAAATAGGGATTTCCCAAGGTTAATATTTTTAGGATTAAAAAAAGCCCCTAAATTTATGACTTTGTAAGTAGGGAAGGAACTACTAGTTTTGACATTTTTGGTGTTTTTCAACCTTTTGTGTAAGTCAAAAAGGTTTTCAATATTGAATACCCCCCTGGGAATCTTATGGAGTCTAGGTTGGTTCATATTGTTGTCCTTATCTATATTATGTTCCCCAACTTCTTGTTCAACAATAATTTTATGAAAAACTTCATTGTCGATAGCCAAGTCCTTGAAATTTTATTCGTTAGTTAAGAAATATATGAATTTCTCATCTCCCTCAATAACCCTCCAATTAGTAATATTGTCTGGGATGGATGGCTTGTATTAAAACTCTATAGAAAACCTGGAGGCCTCATAATACTCAATAGGAGATAATATGGAGGTTGTCGTAGCTTGAGAGTCAACAAGTACATTTTTATATCATGGAACAATGGTAATGTTGAATGCTTGACATTTTTCTATGAATCGGTGTACCTCCTGCTGATATTTCTTAGGTGAGGGGAATTGCAATGTATGGTGTTCTTTAAATGTCTTACAATTATTTTTCAATCACCAAAGACAATAAATTCCTTAATGTTCAAGTTAATAGATTTCTTTATTCTTTGAACAAAGGCTTCGCATTCATTCATTTTATTTGTGCATTCAAACTCCAGTCTACATGATAAGAAACTATGTTTATCTACTGGTGTTGTAACCCTAAAATGCCCTACTCATGTATACATGGCATTGGCCCTCTTACTTGCATAATTTTCCAAATCATTGTTGAGAAGCTCTACTTAAAAAACCATTTTTAGAGCATGTGCATGCCTTGCACCACTACAACCTGCATACATACTCTTGTTTCATGCTAGAAATCATGTGTACATATGCTTGTTGCACATTAAACAACCTGTGTATGCATGCAAAAGCTGCAAAAATTAAAAATTTGTAAGGAATTAGTTGAAATTCACAGGATATTACAGGTTTCCCAACAAATTCACCTGCTATTGAATGTCCCCCAACCGAATAACCGTCCTTTTGTCATATAAAAGGAGGTATTGGGGTCTCATTTCACATCTAAGCATAAGAAAAATGAAACTCTGCCCAATTCCGCTTCCCTTCCTTACCCAAGCATTTGCTACCTTTTGTGAGATATTACTTCAGCATTACCCCTTCGGCCCCTTCTTCTTCCATTCAATCCCTTCCCTTCCCTTGAGGTGATCAGAAGATTGAGAGAAGAGGCCTATTGAAGGTTCACTTGGAGCATTGTAAAGAGGAGCCCAGACTAGGTTCATGAAACGGTGGCCGACATGGATTGTAAGTTTAGTCTTTGTTTGATGAATAAAATAATCTCCTTTCCCTGTCCCAAATGATGATGTTTTGTATATTTTCTTTGATTTATACATAGCATTTGATATCTAACCCTAATTTATGAATATAAATAGAATGCTTCTAGTCCTTTTTTGCCTAGTTTTGGATGCAGGTCGGCCTTGGGAGGATACGTGCAGTCTTTGGAACTACAGAGCTTGAGGAGATCATCCCTAGACATGGGATAAAAGGTATAGTTATCGTTCTTCTCTCTTATTGATTTCTTTTTATTTGTTTTGGTATGTTTGGGGTAGAGTAGAAACTAGATTGTCTTTTAGATGGTCATTCACTCTATCTATTTCTTAAACCATGGTATAGCTAAAGGGGGGATTTTCCTGCTAGTGGAGCTAGCGACTCCATCGGGGAACCCTCTAGGGTTTTTTAGGGGGTTTTGAGTTGATTGACTGGTTTTTGTTTTCCTTTAGAGTTTCAGTCAAGTTTACTGATTCTTTCAAGGGGTTCTGGTCACCTCCAAGGTGCATACCAGCTTTCCCTGCCTTGTAAGTCTACCTTGTCTTTTTATTTTTGAAAAGAATCAGAGGTGTACGTGCCCTGTTTTGGGTCAGCCCATGTACATACGTGATTTTCACGGTAAATAGCTCGTCTACACATGCAGGTTGTCGATGCAATAGCCCACATATCTGTTTCATGAAAGTATTTTTAATAAAGAGGGATTTTTCCTCTTTCCTGATAGAAGTTCACACTTCTCAGGTATTTCTTGAATCATCCAGTCTTTGTCTGTGTCCATAGCTTGGGTATAGGTTCCAGTTTACTTGTTTCTTTAGTCTTCTTGTGTTATCCCTAAAAGGTTTAAGAGTGGGTTGTCAAGTATTAGATCCGCCTTTTGGTTTCTTGTTTGAAACCCTATGATCCACAATAGGATTAGGGTCTTTACTAGTCTTGTTTTTAGTTTTCTCTTTGTCCCTATTACTTTCTTTGGGAAAAAAAATTACTTTGGTTTTTTTCTCATTAAAGAAGTTCGAAAAATAAAGAAAAAAAAAATATTTTCTTGCATTTAGTTTGGTAAAGTAGTTAAAGTTGTTATTTGCAAAAGGAGAAAGAGTCTTTATTTCCAAGTTCTTTTGATTTCCTAAAACATAAGTAGTTTGTAGTCAAGAGAAAGAAATTTTTTAGGATTTCTTCATTTACAAGATCTTGAAATATTAGTTAGAAAAGTTTAATTTACAAAGAGTTTGTTACAAGCTTTGTTTTTAATTTCAAAGTAATTTTTCTTTCAAGTACTTTAAATTTATATTCCTTATTCGTCTCTTTATAACACCATTATTTTCACTAYCGTATCTTTTGAGTAAATAATGCCTAATATAAAATACATTAGACTTTTCTGTTTGTAGGTTTCACAAACTAGTTTAGGGTTTTAGGGMCTTGAATTAGGTGTGAAGAGGAAACTCTTCAAGGCCACTTTAAAACAAACATTGGAGTCTGATTTAGGGAGTGCTTTAAGTCCAGTGTCGTAAGAGTAAGTTGGGACCCCCCTCTAACACATGGGATAAACATGAGGTCGTGTGAGGAAAGGTAGAGGAGATAACCCCTCCAAAKKKGGATTGAACATAGTGGGGATTATATATTGAGGGTATTTCTCGAGAACAATACCGATTGCATTTTCCTACGGAGCTTCGTGGACCTCAAATCTATTCAAGATCCTCAGTTTTCTTCCGAACCACTTTCTTTCGATACCCTTAAAGGGATTCAGACTTGTTATCCTTCTCATTACGATCTTCTCGATTGTCGACTATACCTGCCTGGTAACTGACTACGAGTTAGCAACCTAGTTGGTCATATTTTACAGACTTACACAGGTGACTGCAGGGGTATAGCATGGTCCCTAGGGTGGACTTTGTATCGCGCTTCATAGAGTATACCCGGAGGGGGATTGTAAGTTTTAAACCTGTGAAGTAAAGAAATGCATATAGATTCTTAAGCAAAACAAAATTTAATCAATGGCTCATTCACATAGTACGTAGAGATTTATACCGGAAACCCTCAACCGGGAAAACCTTTCTTATATTCATTATTTCGAATTTAACCATTCACTATACAATATATAAAATGTTTTTAGGTATTCCGTAGATACCAAAACCCTAATTTCTAAAACCGAGATTATTTTTAGTAAACCGCTAAAAATAGAAAAATCCACTAAAACTAGCAAAAACCGTCCAAAAAAAATTTGGGGGGGCTCTGCCTTGGGCTATGCTCGATGCCGAACGCTGCGCATAACCAGGGGGGAGCATACCTACCCCCCTGGGACCCCCCTAGGAAAGCGCCAGGTGCACATGGCACAAACAGAGCACTAGTACGAGGGATCGTCAGGCGCAGTTGTCATATCGGACGCGCCCACACACACACATGCAAAGCATATAACACATACCCAAAATTATCCCACTTGTTGTTTTCTTTGCATCCAGGGGTCCAAGGGATAATTATATAGTCAACAATCAAGGGCAGCAATGCCCATTGTTACTCTACACCAGGAGAACTTTTCTGTGCTCACAGACTTTGTCAATGAATCTGCAACATTCTTCAAAGTGTCAACCTTTTCCAACAACACCTTCTTTTCCTCAACCATGTCTCTCACAAAGTGATACTGTACATCAATATGTTTTTTCTTCGAATGGTAAGTTGGGTTCTTTTTCAGGAAGATTGCACTCTGACTGTCACAATCTAATCTCACTGCTTGTTGTACCAACCCAATACCTGAACACAATCTTTGTAACCATACTGCTTCCTTGCTTGCATGAGTGGTTGCCATGTATTCAACTTCTGTAGTTGAGAGTGCCACTGCAGCCTGTCTTTTTCTCATCCAACTGATTTCTCTTCCAAATAGGTTAAACACATACCCACTTGTAGATCTTCTGCGATCTAGATCTCCAGCCCAGTCTGCATCAACAAAGCCATGTATGTCCATCACTCTATCCAATCCTGGTCTTCCTTGGTAGCACAATCCATAACTGGTAGTGCCATGAAGATACCTGAAGACCCTCTTTACTGTTATCCAATGCTCCTTCCCTGGTTTTGACATATACCTGCTTAAAACTCCCACTGCATGTGCAATGTCCGGTCTAGTACAGACCATTGCATACATCAAACTGCCAACTGCATTGGCATACAGAACATGGGACATGTCTTCTTCTTCTTCCTGTGTCTTGGGACACTGATCTACAGATAACTTTACACCTATAGGAATAGGAACCTTGATTGTTTTACTTCCATGCATATTAAACCTCTGCAATATCATCTCAACATATTTTCTTTGATTCAACCAAAGTTTCTTGTTTGCACGATCTCTTTTAATCTCCATTCCCAGAATGAAGTTAGCAGCACCAAGATCCTTCATGTCAAATTTGGAGGATAGTTGTGATTTCAACTCCTTGATAACATCCATGTTATTTACTACCAACAACATGTCATCAACATACAACACTACATAAATGAAGTGATTACCAACCTGCTTGGAATATACACAGTGATCAGCCCTGCTTCTTTCAAATCCCAATCCAAGGATGTATGTGTCAAACTTTTGGTACCACATCCTAGGTGATTGCTTCAGACCATATAGTGACTTCTTTAGCTTACAGACAAGCTCTTTCTTTCCCTTCACTGCAAAGCCTTATGGCTGCTTCATGTAGATTTATTCTTCCAGATCCCCATGTAGGAATGCTATCTTCGCATCCATTTCTTCCACTTCAAGATCAAAAGTAGCAGCAATAGATAAAAGAAATCTAATAGAAGTTAACTTAGCAATAGGAGAAAAAATCTCACCAAAGTCAATTCCCTCTACTTGGGAATAACCTTTATCTACTAACTGAGCTTTGTATTTCTCCACTTTACCTTGTGCATTAAACTTCTTCTTGAACAACCATTTGCTACCAACCGATTTTCTTCCATATGGAAACTCAACTATATCCCATGCCTCATTCTTANAGCAATAGGAGAAAAAATCTCACCAAAGTCAATTCCCTCTACTTGGGAATAACCTTTTGCTACTAACTGAGCTTTGTATTTCTCCACTTTACCTTGTGCATTAAACTTCTTCTTGAACAACCATTTGCTACCAACCGATTTTCTTCCATATGGAAACTCAACTATATCCCATGCCTCATTCTTATCCAAGGCATCCATTTCTTCAACCATGGACTTCTTCCAGAGTTTATTATCCTATGAATTCACTGCTTCCCTGACAGTTCTAGGATCATCATCAATAATATATAAAGAAAAATTGGAATAAAAATCAGGTGGACTTATACCTTTCTGGTTGCCTTCTATCTCTCACCGATCTCCTCAATACTGGGGTATGAGGTTCTTCTTCTTATTATTCTTCTCCTTCCTCTTCTTCAGATGATTCAGATTTTGCATCATCCAACTCAAGCTCTATTTTCTCAGGTTCGTCTTTCATTGGTAGGAATTCCTGTTTGGATACATCTTTTACCTCTCTAAAAACAACATCTCGACTGTAAACAGTTTTCTTGGTTTCTGGCTTCCAAATCTTATAACCTTTCACACCATCTTTATAACCAATAAAGATACACTTTTCATCCTTTTTATCCAGCTTACTTCTATTTTCCTTTGGAACATGTACATAAGCATCACAACCAAACACTTTAAGATGTTGAAGAGAGGGTTTCTTTCCAGACCATACCTTGTGTGGATTTTTATCATCCAACATTGATGAAGGTGATCGATTGACCAGGTAACATGTTGTACACACTGCCTTTGCCCAGAATTCTTGTCCTAACCTGGCACCGCTGAGCATGCTCCTTGCTTTTTCCATCAGTGTCCTGTTCATCCTTTCTGCAACTCCATTCTGCTGAGGATTGTATGGAGTGGTCTTCTGCCTTGCTATACCACACTTCTTACAGAATTATTCGAATTCATTTCCACAGAATTATCCACCATTATCTGTTCTCAATACCTTTATTTTCTTCTCTATCTGATTTTTTACCAGAGCCTTAAACTCTTTAAATTTATCAAATACCTCAGATTTCTTTCTAAGAAAATAAATCCATGTGTTCCTTGAAAAATCATCTATGAATGAAACATAATACACAGATTTACCTAGGGGTGGAATAGGAATAGGTCCAAACACATCACTGTGTATAAACTCTAAGATCCCCTTTACTCTTGTAGCACCAGATGGGAATCTTACTTGATTATGTTTACCATATATGCAATGTTCACAGAAATCTAAATCCAGAGTGCAATTAGACATACCTTCAACCATGCCTTTACCGTGTAGTGTTCGAAGGCCCTTTTCTCCAATATGTCCCAGTCTTTGATGCCACAACATGGTCTTCTTTTCAGGGACGATATTGGTCTTGTCTTCTTTATTTGTCTGCTCAAGGACAACAAAATTGTTACACCCGTTAGTATAAGTGCTTCCCAACAACTTGTACAAAGTTCCACACCTAACTCCCCTCATCAACACCATTGCCCCTCGTACCATCTTGCAAGTGTTCTTTCCAAATACAGTATCCACTTGCATCATCCATCTTGCTTACAGATATTAGGCTCCTGGCTAGTTTTGGAATGTGCAGAACCCTGGGAAGTGTTCTAATCCTTCCATCTTTTAGCAACAACTTAACCCTTCCACATCCCAAGATTTTTGTTGTCGATTCATCTCCTAGGAATACATCACCACCATCATATTGTTCATATTCAGAGAACCACTCCCTGTGAGGATTCATATGGTATGACGCACCTAAGTCGATCAACCATACATCACGGTCTGCATGTGTACTTGTAGATGCCAGGTAAACATCACCTCCTTCTTTAGTGGAGGTTTTCTCCTCTGTGGAAGAGGTACTATCATATCCCTTTGGTTTTTCAACCTTCTTAGACTTGCAATCTTTCTTATAATGCCCTGTTTTACCACACTTCCAACATTTCCTCAAATATTTTCCTAGAGGCTTAGATCTACCTGTAGAGTTAGATCTCCACCCCGAAGGCTTACCAGGGTTCTTGTCTTGTATATGACGTCTTACAAATAAAGCATCTATGCTATGACTATCCATGCTTTTCCACCTCATCTCTTCAGATAACAAGGATGAAACTACATCCTCATACTTCAATGTAGATTGAGTGGTACTACCAATTGCTACAACCAGATTATCCCAAGAGTCTAGAAAAGAACATAACAAAGTAATACACTTATATTCTTCTTCAATCGTAATATTAACAGAGCCAAGTTGACTTACCAGAGTATTAAAGGAATTTAGATGTTCTATCACAGAATCTCCATCTTCCATCCTAAGCTGATACAACTTCTTTCGAAGAAACAACTTGTTTACTAGGGACTTTGATTGATACAAATTCCCCAACTTATCCCATAGTTCCTTGGTTGTATATTCTCCCGAGACATTCAAAAAAACCAACTCTGCCTAGCAGAGTCAAATAGTACTCCTTGCTCTTATGCCCAACTTCTCCCAATCTTCCTTCGACATACCAGTAGTTGGTGTACTGGTAGTTTGTGTACTAGTAGGTTGTGTACCAGTAGCCTTTGTGCTAGTAGATGGTGTACCAGTAGGTTGTGTACCAGGATCCACAACGATCCATTGTTCTTTGTCTACAAGAAGGTCCTCCATCTTGAGCTTCCATATCTCAAAGTTTTTATCATTGAACTTCTCTATCTCGATTCTAGATGAGCTCGCCATTTCTCTTTCTATACTTGAATCTCCACTGCAAAAGCTCCCACTAAAACCAGGTTTATCACAGACCCAATATAAACTTGATCTATCAAGACCGAGACAAAACCTCAACAACAAAGGCATCCCTCTAAATCCAAAAACGAGTTCTGATACCACATGTAAGTTTTAAACCTGTGAAGTAAAGCAATGCATATATATTCTTAAGAAAAACAAAATTTAATCAATGGCTCATTCACATAGTACACAAAGATTTATACCGGAAGCCCTCAACCAGGAAAAACTTTCTTATATTCATTATATCAAATTTCACCATTCACTATACAATATATACAATTTTTTTAGGTATTCCGTAGATACCAAAACCCTAATCCCTAAAACCGGGATTATTTTTAGTAAACCACTAAAAATAGCAAAATCCACCCAAAAAAAAAAAATCGAGGCACTACCCCAAGCTACGCCCGGTGTCGAACGCTGCACATAACTAGGGGAGGCATACCTGGCCCCCCTGGGACCCCCCTAGGAAAGCACCCAATGCACATAGCACAAACATAGCACTAGTATGATGGATCATCAGATGCAGTTGTCATATTTGACACGACCACACACACACATACAAAGAATATAACACATACCCAACAGGGCTTCCGTGTTCGAAATGCACTTGCATCGGTTAGTTTCTCTAGTGTCGATTGGTGTAACCATCATTTCCACTAGATAGTTGACTGCTTGATATATCTTTAGGAAAAAATTTAGTGTGTGCTTTGTGTTCTACGCTAGTCAAGCCTTATTATGTCATTTGATCATTTCAAAAAGTGGAAGATCAACAACTCTATTGGTTGCGAAGGATTTAGGGCCTATTGTCGGTTACTTTTGAGCCACCTCCTTCACCGTTGAGGCAACGAATTGATCTATAAGTTTCATTTGAAGCCATTGGGCCACATAAAATTGGGCTTGAGCCTGATTCGCGAGGAGACTTTCCAAATCCAAAGGAACCTACCATTTTTTACCTTAAGGCGGAGGCTCTCGGGCCATCTAACCCTCCAATTACCGACTTGTCAGCACCGATCTTGATTCATATTTTCCCTCCGAAGGTGACATCTTATAAGTGCTAGCTAGTCCTACAAGCAGTAATGGAAGAAAAAATTGCTACTTCGTCCAATATTCCTCATACTCTTGTTATGACTACTAGTTGAGGGGGAATCCTACCTCCTCTCACACCTTCGCCAGTCAGGACCACAGTGGTCTTGACCCGCTCAACTTTAGGCAGCAGTATGATACCGTTATCAACTTCGACCACTATTTCATTTACTCAGAGTGCGATGGGCCCTCCCTTCTCATATGGGATGCCCATATTTGATACAAAATCAGTTCTTACTTATTCTACCTTACATACCATGGGTCTATGGGTCAGGAGATTGAACGCTCTTGTGCAAGGGTCAATTGGGGGCACTTCTATCCCTTTTAATTTTATCCCTTATGGTGGGGGTCATAAACCTCCTCCATCCCCTTCACTCGATGGTGATTTTCAACAACCAATCAGGCCAAATGCTAATTATAGCTTGTTTTGTGGAGGCAGTTTAGGACCTTTATCTTATACAACACCGGTGGTATCTTTGTCGTTCTCTTTGTTCGGTGTGTTTGGAAACAATGTTTTTTCTTTAGATGCTATCTCGGCTGGGGGAAACCCCAGTTTTTTTCAACAGTGTAAATGTGTTGAACCTGCACAAAATAAATATAGCTAGAAAATACCATACACATTTGCAGAGAGAAATTGAGAAATAAGAAGTAAGAGAGAAATAATGGATGAATTCCCATTAATTGTAATGAATAATGAATAATTTACACATGATATACTCTGTATAACTCACTCAATGCGCACTAGAGGAGAAACAATGTGCCATAGTGGTGGTCTATAGTGATCTGGACACACACCAGCAGTTACGAGAGTGAACTTCCACCTAGTCTAGTCTCTCAGGAAGTTACAGGAGTGAACTGCCACCTAGCTGAGTTAACTAGTCGACCAGTCTTAAGTTAACTGACTGAAATAGAGTGTAGTTAGGAGTAGATCAAGGAATCAAGGGTAATTCACTGTTCTGGTGATGAAACCAAGGCTAATGCGCATTAGCATGGTGATGATCCCAATGCTGCATGGTGACAAAACCAATGCAACATCTAGACTCAACTCAACTAGTTGAAATGAAGTGTTAACTGAAGAGAATATTCACCAAGTGGAATATTCTCCCCTAAACTTTAGGAGACTAAATAATGACTAATAAACATAGAAAAAACGTTAGGACCTTAGGAAAAATAAATCCTAGGTGTGTGTGAAGTAACTCCAACACCCCCCCTGAACATCACTATGGTGAAAATAAAGAATGGGTCCCATCAACGAGGCCATGTTAGGTAGCCAAATACAAAATATGAACTGAAAATAAAGTGAGGAAAAAGGGAAAACATCGTGGGAAAAAACCCCCCTCAAGGTACAATGTATGTAAAAAGAAGAACTGACAATTTCTAGGCAATTGTTTCCTTCACTCCAAGACGACTTCGCAGAGAATGGAACTTTTGTTCATTGAAGGTCTTGGTGAAAATGTTTGTTGTATGTTCTGTTGAAGGACAGAGTTGTAGGTTGATGATCCCCTCATGTACTAAGTCCCAGATGTAGTGCATGTGTATCTCGATGTGCTTCGTTCGCTGCCTTTGAATTGGATCTCTGTAGAACTTTAGAGTGCTCTGGTTGTCACACTAGATGACGATTGGCCGATGAAACTGAATTCCCAACTCTGTGCAAAACTCTTGTAGCCACATAGCCTGAATGGTTATGTTAACTACCCCTATGTACTCTTCCTCGATTGAAGAAAGAGAAATAACAGCCTGCTTCTTGCTCAACCAACAGATAGGCTCAGAACCAAGAATGAGTGAGTAACCAGATGTGGAATTGTGATCAGTGTTATCGCCAACCCAGTTAGAATCAGTAAACCCGATGAGATATAATGTATATTATTCTACATAATGAATCCCAAAGGTGATGGTGCCCTATACGTATTGAAGGATACGCTTTGCAGCCTTCCAATGTAGCTCATGTGGCTCCTGCATGAACCTGGAAACTGCACCAACTACATAGGAGAGGTCTGGTCTAGAGTGTGTGAGATACAACAAGCTCCCTACTATCTCTCTGTATAGTGTGTTTTCAACTAGTGGAGTGTCCCAGCCATCCTCAATTTTGACCCCTGATAGGAAAGGAGTTAGAGCAAACTTGCAGTCAGTCATGTGAAATGTCTCAAGGATATCTCACACATACTTGTCCTGAGACAATTTGATGCATGATGCATTCTGAATGATCTTGAATCCAAGGAATAAGTGTAGTGGACCCAAGTCCATCATAAAAAACATGTCATGTAGAACCCTCTTGACTGCAACAATTGTTGAAGTCGAGAAACTAGTGATCAACAAATCATCAACATACAGAATTAAGAGAAGAAGTGAATCAGTTGTCTTAAGCATGTTGACATTCAGATTTGATTTACAATGTACGAAGTTCTAAGACAACATGTAGGAGTCCATCTTGGCATACCATTACCTTGGAGCCTTCTTGAGGCCATAAAGGGACTTATTCAGTCAAAATACCAAAGATGAGTCCTGCATAAATCCCTGGGGCTGCTCCATATAGATATCCTCAGAGAGATCATCGTGAAGAAATGCATTCTTCACATCCATCTGATGGAGTTCCCATCCCTTGGATGCTGCAATGGAAAGTGTGAATCATATGGAATCCATCTTCGCGGCCTAAGTGAAGGTCTCATCATAGTCAATGTCATGCACCTGCTAAAAGCCTTTGGCAACAAGCCTAGTTTTATATCTCCTAATCTACCCATCCGCTGCACTCTTGGTCATTTAGACCCATCTACATTTGACAATTTTCCTTCTAGAAGGAAGGGGAACCAGATCCCAAGTCTGGCTCTCAAGGAGGGATTTGTACTCCTCCTGCATGGCGGATTCGAAAAAGGAATTTCTAGCAGCCTCTCCATAAGACTGTGGATTTGAAGAGTGAACCGAGAAAATATGTCTGGGGGGAAATGGTTCAGTGTAAGTGAGTGAAATAGGAGGCTCCTCAAAATCAGATTGAGTCCTCCTAGTGTCGGTTGGGTCATCAACAAGATCCCCTGCATCCTGAAGAGTAGTATGTGCCCACTTGGGCCTCTGCTCTAGCCTTGCATGTGCATATGGATGCTTTGAATCTACATCTTACTGTATCAACTCTGTATCTGGATCATTTGAGTCCTATGAATCAAAACTCTCATTTGAAGAAGAGTCGACATGTGCATGCTCATCATCTTGGACAGGTGGAATAATGAAGGTTTCTTCATGTGGTTGTTGAGGTACATGCGAGACACTTTCCTCGAATTGGACACTTCACTCAATGATGAGCCGGTCCAAGGAAAGATCAATAAGTCTATATCCCTTCACACTGTCGGGGTATCCAAAAAAAATACACTTAGTTCTTTGTGGATCAAGTTCCTTCCTCTTTTCGGACCGAATCTGGGCCCATGCACGTGAACCGAAAATACGAAAGTGGGTCACTTCCAATTTGAGGCCACTCCAAGCCTCGTAGTGGGTCTTATCCTTGACATTTTTATGGGGAGATCTGTTTTGGATGTCAGTTGCACAATTAAGTGCTTCGGCCCATAGTTTCGGTGGTAGTGAATTTGCATGTAGCATGCAAGATTCCATCTCTTTTAGAGATCTATTTTTCCACTCAACAACTCCATTTTGTTGCGGAGTATAGGGAGTTGTGTGATACAACTGAATCACTGCCTCATGAAAATGATTATGGATCTCATTATTGACATACTCTCCCCCATTATCAATTTGGAAGACTTTGATTTTCTTTCTTGAGTATGTCTCAACCAGGGCTTTGAAATCTTTGAGGTGTTGAAATACCTCATATATTTGCTTTAGAAAGTAAATCCATGTGAAATGTGAGAAATCATCAACAAAAATGAGAACAAACCTCACGTTTTTTATTGATGGATGCGGAAAAGGACCCATGAGGTCACTATGGATCATATCTAAAGGAGAGAAAGCTCTCTGAGACTTTCCTTTGTCGAATTTCTCTTGAGGGTGTTTTCCAAGAGCACATCCCTCACAAACTTCTTTGGAGAAATGGATGTCTAGTAGACCATCAAATAATATTTTCTTGCTAAGTTTTTGCATATATGAAATTCAAATGCCAAAAAATTTTGTTCCATATCCT
>JASDQU010103109.1:126209-148316 GCA_032191745.1 Picea mariana
TTATCAATTTGGAAGACTTTGATTTTCTTTCTTGAGTATGTCTCAACCAGGGCTTTGAAATCTTTGAGGTGTTGAAATACCTCATATATTTGCTTTAGAAAGTAAATCCATGTGAAATGTGAGAAATCATCAACAAAAATGAGAACAAACCTCACGTTTTTTATTGATGGATGCAGAAAAGGACCCATGAGGTCACTATGGATCATATCTAAAGGAGCGAAAGCTCTCTGAGACTTTCCTTTGTCGAATTTCTCTTGAGGGTGTTTTCCAAGAGCACATCCCTCACAAACTTCTTTGGAGAAATGGATGTCTAGTAGACCATCAAATAATATTTTCTTGCTAAGTTTTTGCATATATGAAATTCAAATGCCAAAAAATTTTGTTCCATATCCTACTATTTTCATCAGCATGGGTAAGCAGTAAAGAAGAATATGGTTCAATAAATTCAGAAAATGTATACATTCTAGATTGATGATTTACCTCACCGGTAGAAACCTTGGAATTGGTTTGCATGTCATAGATGTCCACTACATTTGGTGTGAATATGAATTTATTTTCGGTGCTGGAATTATTCATCTGATACACATAAAGAATATTGATGGAAAGTTTGGGAACGTGCAACACATTCTCGAAGCTTATGTTGGTGACTTCAATCCTTCCTTTTCCAGTGACCTCAGTTGGAGAGTTGTACCGCATCAGAATAGGATAACCTTTGCATGCATCCAATGAAGAATAGATTTATTTTGTGGCATCCACGTGATGTGATGCTCCTGAATCTATGATCCAAGCATCGAGAGAGGAGTTGATGGCAATCAAGGCATGGCTAGAATTACCTTTCTTGGGATTATGATCTTATGGCTTCTTCTTCTTGGCACCCTAGGGGATGCAATATCCAAGGTTGTTTTGTTGAATTATTTGAGTCATTAGATCTATTTTTTGCATGCATGCATGCATATTCTGGATGGAATCCTTTATGGAAGTATGTGCATTTATCCCCTTTTCTTCCCTTTCCACCTTTGGATCCAGAGGCATCGATGAAGGGTTTTGAGTACCCTTCCTTCTTCGGATGTGCATGAGCTTTAATTTTGTATTTGTATTTAGATTTATGTTATTGATGGATGCCATCTTTCACAGTAAGTGCATGGGCCTTTGGGCATTTGATTTTTCCCTTGTTGATGAGCTTGGTTTGTTCTTGTGTTAGGGATTCGATAAATTCCTCAAGAGAAGGCATCTTCCAGGTGGCTCCAGAAGTGAATTTGACTGAATGGAATGTTGATATGAACACGAAAAATTTAGGACCAAGTTTGGAGAGAATGGTGAGAACCATTTTTCTCTCCTCCTTAGATTTATCAACCCCGCAAGCTTTGAGTTGCAACAGTAAATCCTTGAATTTTGTAAAGAAATATTGAATATTGTCGAAGATTTTTGGATCCAATGTGAGCAATTCGACCTCCAACATGTCTCCCCTCATCTCATCATGTTTTCCAAAGATCCCTTCCAAGGTGGTCCAGGCTTCATTGGGGTTTTTATAGGAAGATATGTGAAAAAGGATATCAGGAGAAATAAGACTGCAAATCGTTTTGAATGCTTCATCCATTCGATTTAGATACTTGGATTTTTCTATGGATGATGTCGGTTTTGTATTTGTATTCAAGGTTAACCTGTACAATCCTCTATTTTGGAGATGTGTGACTATTTTCTCCTTCCATGCAAAGTAATTGTAATGTGTAAGAATGAATTCTTTTGGGAAATCCATCTTTCCGTTGTCTTCAATCTTATGTACTTGCAAAAATAATTGGTGTACATTTTTCTTAGCAGTTCGTCGGCTCTGATACTATGTAAATGTTTTAAAAATGCATAGAATACATCTAGCTAGAAAATACCACACACATTTGTAGAGAGAAATTGAGAAAGAAGAAGAAAGAGAGAAAGAATGGAAGAATTCTCATTAACCGTAATGAATAATGAATAATTTACACATTATATACTATGTATAACTCAATCAATGCGCATTGGAGGAGAAACAATGCACCATAGTGGTGGACTAGAGTGATCTAGACACACACCAGTAGTTACAGGAGTGAACTTCCACCTAGTCTAGTCTCTCATGTAGTTACGGGAGTGAACTGCCACCTAGCTGAGTTAACTAGTCAACCAGTCTTCAGTTAACTAATTGAAACATAGTGTAGTGAGGAGTAGATCAAGGAATCAAGGGTAATGCTTGAGTCTGGTGATGAAACCAAGGCTAATTCACATTAGCATGGTGATGATCCCAATTTTTCATTATGACAAAACCAATGAAGCATCTAGACTCAACTCAACTAGTCAAACTGAAGTCTCAACTGAAGAGAATATTCTCCAGGTGGAATATTCTCCCCTAAAATTTAGGACACTGAATATTGAATAATAAACATAGGAAAAACCTTAGGACCTTAGGAAAAATAAATCCTAGGTGTGTGTGAAGTAACTCCAACAAACAGAACCCAATGCAAGGTACAATTCCTTCACAAGGAGTGATGACTTGAGTTTTCTCCACACAGGGTCCTGGGAATCCTTCGCAGGGATCATTTCCCTCACAAGGGATTTCAGTTAGGGGAAACCCCTTCCATACTCAATGGAACCTCAGGAAGGGCTCCGTACCCATGCCCATCAGTTTGTCTCGGGGCATACCCTTCCAAGGTCCTTGGAACACAATGCAGGGAGAAATCCATGCACAAGCTATGTCATCCAATTTCAGGAGTCAGTCAATGACACCCCAATAGATGAAATTAACCTATGTTGGTCAAGGCCATGGTTTCTACCAGAACCCTCACCAGCAGTCCAATGTTTCCTCACAACCTGGTGCCATTCAAACTTCGGGACCCTCTTTTCTTGTAAATAGTTCACAACCGAAACTACTGTTTATGGAAACACTACATATACCAAACTTGTCGAGATTACTGAATGACCCAATTTTTCACGATCGTTTTTGGCCCCCCATGCCAACTAAGTTTCCTTCAGACATTCTGAAATTTGAGGGAAAGGCTAGTGAAGATCCAGTTGATCATGTAACGAATTTTTATTTATGGTGCTCATCAAATTCGCTGAAGAACGACTCTGTCCAGTTGCACCTTTTTCAATGCCCTCTTATAGGAGGTGTTGCTAAGTGTTATATTGAGCCCCGTTGCTCGAGGTACTCTTAATTCAAAAACCTGGAAATGGTATTCTTGAATCTTTTCCAGTTACCTGTGAGATACGATGATAGCACCAATTTGTTGGCCAACTTTGAGAAAACCAAGGCTGACCACATATCTGATCATATCTAAGAATGGTGATGTAGAAAGAGCTTAATTAAGGTTAAGTTCCCTCTTTGTTTCTTTCTTGAGTGGTTCTCAAAGTCTTTGGTACCCTACATATCTAAGGACATACCGAATTCCAGTATTTTTAGAAGAGGAGGCAATTATGAGAGCCCGGCATCTTGAAATGATCTACTCTCAGTTTGACATGATCTACAAGATCTTTCTAGATGTGTTCTGGTCTACTTTCGATAAGGGAAAGAAAAAGTCTCGACCCCATGCTGACGGTATTGTGGGCTCAGCACAAAAAAATTCCATGGACTTGTTTTCAAATCAATAGCAACAATTATCGATACAATAGACTGTGGCTAGCCAGACTCTGAGTTCGGTTGTTCCCCCTACCCAAAAATTGGATGTACATAGTGTGGATTTGACGAATCCCAAGGCCAACCAGCAGCCCAAGGGAAAGAAGAAACAACGAAATAAGAAGGGTAAAGGGGATAAAAATGCTACCAATAATGATGGCAGGGGAAAATGGAGTAAAATAAGTCAAATTATCCATGTAATCTATGCACGGAAGACCACCCGACTCATCTGTGCCCTCAACTTGTCGAAGCTTAGAAGATATTATCACAGCAACAACCTATTGTGTTAACGAACCCTTTTACACAAGGAAAAAACATGGCTTAGGCTTCATCATCTACGAGCATGGTAGAGGGTAGTCAAGGACCCTCGTGCCTACCAATAATAGCCCGACCTAAAATATTTACATGATTAATGTCGAGGCTCATTTAGCGACCAAGGCCCAAGACTACGAAATGTCAAAATCTGTCTAGAAGGGAAAGGAATCCACTAACCCACTGAATCCTCTCCAAATTGAGAAGGAAGTGGGAGAAACGATGACTTGCATCCTCAAAGGTGCATTTAAGAATATTTCTCATAATCCAAATGCAAGGACCGCCCAAAACTACTTCGTTGTAGAGGATCTGGAACAGACCCCTTGTGTGATGTCTGCTTTGGAAGTCCTCTAGAATTTCCCCTTGCAGAGAAAAGATCTGTTATTCGCCTTGGGAGCGGTAGAGACTTGTAACCCAGGAGCGATATTTTTTTATCTAACTGACTTATAACCTCGTCTTCCTCACCACGAAATATAGTAGTGGCTTACACCATGAAATATTTTACACGTAAATTTTTTCGTATAGTGGTTGATGAGGGTGCCTCGACTTGCATGATGTCGTTGGCATTTTGGAAGGCTGGCCAGCCTGATTTGTCTCCATCGCCTACTTTACTTACGATGTTTGATAGTCTTTGCTATGGTTTTTCGGGTCTTTTTTTTTCGCACGAGGGCTAGATTGTGACCATTGATCAGTTGTCTTTCTCTTGTCCTAACCCTTCATCAGGGGTTTCCACGGTCCCGATGATTGATAATCCATAGCCTGCCACTGTCAACTTAGGTTCTGGTTTGGTTTCCATCGTTGATGGGAAATTTTTATTACCTATCGCCTTCAAGTGATGTAAGGCTTATATCAGTTGTTTCCGACCAGCCCAGGGCTGCAATTTTTCAAGTATCGTCATTTCCAATGAGATACTTGAACGATTTGTGAAATTTAACTTCCCCATTGGCTTTGATGGAAGGAATAGGGAATTGCGTCATGGCCATGCCCTTATCCGCGGGTGAGGTTCCATACAACATTGTCTAGTAGACTTCGTCCAACCTCTATCCGACTCCCGCACAAGAGTTAGATCTAGTTCTCTAGCCTACGTGGGCTCAATATTCTCTTGCCACTCGAGATCCTTTATACTTAGTATTTCCCTCTAACGAGGTGATTCTCGAGGTAATGAATGGTCTCGATAGACCGTGGGATGATCTACATCATAGATCTTAGTTCCTTCCCGAGTTAAGGAGAATAGAGGTGGGAGAATTCATTTTGACCATGAATGGAGATAATCCTTGTCCTATCAATCCTCTCGCTACGCACGTAGTTTATTCCAAGGGTAACATGGAAATAATTTCTACAATGATTTAAATCGATATCTACAAAACCCCTGGCATTGTGGAGAATGTTTTTGTTGGAGCGGATTGTTCCCCCGAAGAGATTCAAACTTACATTGAGTTATTCAAATAATTACGTGACATTTTTACCTGGTCTTACGAGGAGATTCCAGGCACCGACCCATGAATTGTCGAGCATGAAATTACGACTTATCCTCATGCCAAATCGGTCCTATAGAAGCTTCCTATGGTAAATCCTCGAAAAGTGGCAGCAATCAAGGCAGAAGTAGAAAAAATTCTCAAAGATGGTTTTATCTACCTTGTACAGTTGAAAGAATGGGTGTCAAACCCAATTCTATTTAACAAGAAATACGGCACGATTCATGTGTGTATGGACTTTCGTGATTTGAATAAGGCATGTCTGAAAGAAAAAATCCCTACCCCATTTATCGATCAGATTGTCAATGAATGCACGGGCTGCGAGGTATTTTCATTCATTAATGGTTTCTCAGGAAACAATCAGATTCAAATCAAACCCGAGGACCAACATAAAACAACTTTTATTTGTCCTTGGGGTACATTCGCATATCGTAAGATGCCTTTTGGCCTGAAGAATGTTGGAGCCACCTTTCAGTGGGATATGTCATTTTATTTTCATGACCTCAAACACATAGTCGAGGCGTATCTTGATGATATAGCATCACGTTCTTGCAAGAGATCTGATCATCCCGCTGATCTTCAACTGATCTTTGAGAGATGTCGCTATTATCGAATTTTCTTGAATCCTAACAAGTGTAGTTTATGCATTACATTAGGTCATTTTTTAGGTTTTATTGTATTGACAACAGGGATCATGGTCGATCCTCTCAACTTTAAGGTGATAATTCAATTTCCTCCCTCATGCATGATACCCTAGCTTCAGAGCTTATAGGGGAAAGAGAATTTTTTTTGACATTTTGTCGCAAAGTACGGCGATATCACTAAAGGGTTTATGCATCTATTGAAAAAAGGGGTCCCATTTATTGGGATGAAGTGTCTCATCACTCCTTTAAAGCGTTGAAATGTGCCCTGACATCTCCCCCTCTGCTCTAGCCTCCTGATTATAACAGATATTTCTTGTTTTATTTGGTTGTTGTGGAGTCAACCATCGGCATGGTATTGGTTCAAGAAGATGATATGCTCGGGGAAAACATAATATATTACCCTATTAGAGGCCTGGTTGGAGCGGAACTTAACTACTCTCACGTTGAGAAAATTGCTTTGGCAATTGTTCATGTTGTCCAATAGTTTTGTCACTTCATTTTGATTTGCAAGACCATTTTCATTGTCATCGTCAACCCTTTGCAATATGTGTTAAGACGATGGGTCATTGGCATAAATATTAGTAGATGGATAGTCATCTTACAGGAATTTGACTTGTATTTTGTTTCTGTGAAATCCAAAAATTCATTGGTCTTTGTCGAACTCATTTCAGAACTTCCAGTAGAGTCTAGTGATATCATGCCTGAAGAGTCACCTATTAAAGGAGATCTTTTTCTAATTTCATCTTCGGACCCCTGGTATGGTGATATAATTGTGTATCTCCATACTTTGAAATACCCCACTTCTACTTCCCACGATGAGCGTCAACGAATTCGACATCAAGCGTGAAACTATCTTATGCTCAATGACACTTTGTATCGTCGAGGCGTAGATTTCATTCTTCAGCGATGCCTTATCCATGAAGAAGAAAAACTTGTTTTGAATGACTGTCACACTAGATCATGTGGTGGTCATTTTTATAGGTTGGAAACATCCCAAAATATTCTACGTGTAGGTTACTTCTGGCCCTCATTAACCAAGGATTGTGTTAAGGAAATCAAGAAGTACCACCCATGCCAGATCTTCTGTCGAAAGATGCAGGCACACCCTACTCCTATGTTTCCTTTCATTGTTGTTGGTCCTTTCACCAAGTGGGCAATTGAATTTACTACATGTCACCCGGTTTCGGACTAGGGGAATCGTTATATCATCGTAGCGGTAGACTACTTCACAAACTGGGTCTAAGTTATGCCAACATTCAACAATGATGGAGAAACAACAGAACTTTTCATCTTTAATCAGATAGTAGCAAGGTTTGGTATACCGAAGGATATTTTCACTGACCATGGCAGTCACTTCCAAAAAAAAATGATGAATGAGTTAACGTCAAATATCGAGTTCAAACATGCAAATTCGTCACCTTATTACCCGCAAGCGAATGGTCAGGTTGAAGTTGTGAATAAGTCTCTCAAGACTATTCTTCAACGAACTATCAATTCTGCCAATTTAAATTGGAATTTGATGTCATATTCATCATTGTGGGCCTAACAAATGTCTGTGAAGACTGCCACTGATTTTTCACCTTTTCAACTCATATACGGGCTGGAATCAGTCTTAGCTATTGAGTGTCAGATTCCTTCTTTAAATTTGGCAGTGGAATTATTGTTGGGCACTTCACCACTTGAGGAACGCCTTATGTATATCAAGTAGATCTATGAGAAACGTCGTGATGCAGCCTTAGCCAATGAGGATCATAAGCAACGAGTCAAGTGTCAGTACAATCGGTTCGTTCGCCCTCAGATTTTATCTGAAGGTGATCTTATCCTCATCTATGATCAAGACAAAGATCCACTGGGGGGCAGGCAAGTTTGAACCTGTGTAGTTCAGACTGTTCATTGTGAAAGAGGTCTTGGAGAAGGGTGCTTACCGTCTATTTTATTTTGAGAGAAATTCCTTGGTGGAGACTAGAAATGGGCTCTACCATAAGAAGTACTACTCTTAGTTTGGTCACCTGTGTTGGCATGTTCTCAGGCAGATGTGATTTTCATTGATGGCAAGATCAGAGTATGCAGCTATGGCAAACAGGCAGGCAAGGAAGATCAGCAGCGCAGGGATAATTGCATGAAAAGATCAGAAGCATAAACTCTATTTCAGAGTTTCGGATACCGGGCATTGGAGGAGTCAAGGAAGCAACTCACGACAAGAATGTCGAAATGACGAAATGCGAAACGCCAGAATACGTTGATCTGACTCCATTTCATATTTTCGAATACCGAGAGATATAGAAGTCAAGAGTTGAGACTCTTCAACATAGGAGTCCTAGAGTTTCGAAATCCGAATCCTGAAATCCCGAAAGAGGCACATCAACAAGAGTTTTACAGACTGAGAAATAACTCCATTTTGGAGTCCCAGATACCGGGAGTTGAAGTGTCAAAACACTTCACCACAGGAGTGTCGAAATGTCGAAACGGCGAAATGCGAAATGCCAAAATCCCGAAAGCAGGAGACAGTTCCAGATGATGAGAGTTGAAGTGTCAAAAAACTTCACCACAGGAGTCCTAGTATCACGAAATGAGAAACGCCAAAATCCTGAAAGCAGGAGACAGTTCCGGATACCGGGAGTTGAAGTGTCAAAACACTTCACCACAGGAGTCCCAGAATCGCACAATGCAAAACGCCAAAATCCCGAAAGAAGGAGATAGTTTCGGATACCGGGAGATGGAGGAGTCAAGTGTCGAGACTCCTCATCATAGGAGTCCCGAAGTTGCGAAGTGAGAAAAACCAAAAATTTGATCTGACTTCATTTCGGAGTTTCGCAGACCGGGACTTGGAAGTGTCAAGAACATTCACATCAAGAATGCCAAAATCGCGATATGCAAAATCGTGAAGTGATCTGGGTTGATAGATCCAGGAGGATAATGTGGCAAACCACGTCAGAAAGGACAAGTGGAAGACTATGACACGTGGCACGATCAGACAATGACAAGTGTCAAGTTGATTAGGCATTTCAGGCCACTGGAAATCACAATTCTGAGTGACACGTGACAGCCACTCCGGTCACAACACATCATCGAGTGACACAAGACTTAACTCACTCTGACAGTTTTTACTTCAGGAGTTTTAATTCCATCACTCCCCCAAAGTCCCAAAGGTTGAAGTCCTGGGGCAGAGGATAGTCGTCCGATCACCACAGATTGAGGACTGTTGATTTGGATATCAAAGCACTTATGTGATTGGAGAGGGGTCATATTCTAGTGGTCACATCGTCGAAGATCTATAGAAGAGAGCTCGAAGCAACAAGCTCCATTTCGAAGTTTCAGGGATCGAGACATGGAGCGTAAAGAAATCTTCACATCAAGGATGTTGAAATGCCGAAGTGCGAAATGGAGAAATGAACACAAGATTCAATGAAGTCAATTCAATGGTGCAGAGGAATTTGAATAAGATCAGAGGGATATTGTTGCACTTCATAGTGTAACTGCTAGAAAAAAATGATGGTTTCTGCTAGAGGATGAGCTCGTCTATGACAGAGAAGACGAAGAGTTAGAATGAGAACCTACATAATGGCTTTAGGTGCAGATGTCTAGGATCTGGTAGATACTGGTTATGTAAAGCCAGTTGTACTATCTAATAAGAATGACAAGCTAGGATTTAGCTTCAATGCTAAGGCTATAAATGCTATCTTGAGTGGGCTTGCAGAAGCAGAATTCGTAAAAGTTATGCACCTAGAAACTGCTAAATAAATGTGGAACAAACTCATTAGTAGTTATGAAGGTAATGAGAAGGTAAAGGACGCCAAGATTCAGACCTACAGAATATAGTTTGAACAACTGAAGATGAAAGAAGATGAAACTGTTGGAAAATACTTTCTGAGAGTAGAAGAAATGGTAAATGCAATGAAAGCACTTGGTGAAAAAATTGAGGAACCTTCTTTAGTTCAGAAAATCTTGAGATCTCTCCCAAATAGGTTCAATCCGAAGGTCTCTGCTATAGAAGAACTTAATGATCTAAAAACCTTGGAGTTTGATCAACTTCTAGGAACATTGACTGCATATGAAATGAGAATAGTTAAAGATAAGCCCACCTACAGAGAAGCATCATTTAAGGCAAACAAGAATGAGGATTCTGAGTCCGATGAAATTGAAGAAAAAATTGTGAAGATACTGAAGAAGGGATCAGGAAAATACAAAGGTAAAATTCCTTTCAAATGTTTCAACTGTGGTAGGATAGGTCATTTTGCAAATAAATGTCCTCACAAAAGAAAGGATCAGACATGTGATGATGAGGAGAAGCACAAACACATAAATTTCTTTAAAGAGAATAACTTTAAGAAGAAAATTCTTTGTGTAAACAATGATGATGATCCTTCATATGATGAAGACAATGACTCCTCTATTGAAGATAAACTAAATGACTTCATACTTATGGCCAAAAAGGATTACGATAATAAAATCATAGGAAGTGATGCTAATGAAGAAGAAGTTGTGGTTGACATGGAAGGAGAACTTATCAGTGCACTGGAAGAGATTGACAGACTAAGAATTAAGAATAGAAAGAAAAGACAATTGATGATACAGTTCGAGAAAGACAGTAAAGAACCTAATGAAGATCTTGTCCTACTAAAAGTGGAATTAGAAGAGGCAAAGAAAATCAAAGACATTTTGAAACGACAGTTATCAGAAAAGAAGGCAAGATGTGAAACCTTAGAACAAGAAGTAGTGAAAACTAGGAAAGAGATGGAGAAGTTTCAAGCCTTGTATAATCAGAATCTGTCAAGTATCAAAGCCTCAGAAGGATTAGCCACCATTCTAAATCAGCAAAGGAATCCAAAGCTGAAAACTGGTTTGGGTTATGAAGAGGGGTCAAGTAGTGGTAAGCCAAGAAACGATGAACCCATCAAGTTTGTCAAATCGACAACCATTGACAACAACAAACCTGTAGAAACAAAGGAAGACAACCAGCTGCCCAGGACAAGTAAAGAAAAAGGTGCCAGGACTGAATCTGTAGAACAAAGAAATAGTGTGCTCCCTACTGAAAGATGTCATCAGCATGGAAGAAATCAATTTGCTCAAATAAGACAACCATTTTCCAGGTACAAAGAATTTTTCTATGGCTACTGTTTCTACTGTTCTAACTTTGGTCACAAAGATGTAAATTGTTCCTTAAGACTTAGACATGAGCAATTAAGATTTCAAAGGAATAAATACTTTCCACAACAAAGAATGATACAGCCAAGTAACAAACCTTCATAGATTGCAAATTGTCAAATTAAGTTTAGAGACATGCAACTAAGGAGGTCAAGAAATAATCAACAGTCAATAAGTAGACAATGCTGCAACAATAATTTTGACTTATTGAACAATGAGATTGAATCCTACATCTTCCATAACTATGGACATAAATCTGTTGACTGTCGACTAAAGAACTATGAACCAGATTTGAATTCCCTTGCTGAAAATGTCAAGGTGTGGAAGAAGAAACAAAGTGACAAGTGTGGATTAGTGTTGTTTACTCAAAGAAAAACGAACCCTTGGTATATAGACATTTGATGCTCCAAACATATGACGCGAGACAAAGGTAATTTTCTATCTCTAAGTGAAAGAAAATCAGGAAACGTAACCTTTGGAAATGATGCTCCTGGTAAAATAAAGGGTAAAGGGATGGTGAGTTTAAGTAATGGAAAAGGAAAATCCCAAGATGTTCTACTTGTATATGGGCTGAAACATAATCTGCTCAGTGTAAGTCAAATGTGTGACAAAGGATGTGAAGTGGTGTTCACGTCCAAGGACTGCAAGATAAAGTGTGTAAACTCAGGAGAAGTGGTGGCCAAAGGCATAAGGACAGAAAATAATGTATATGTGCTGAAAGAAAATAGAGAAGAGTGGCATCTAATCAAACATGATGAAAGATGGTTATGGCATAGGAGACTTGGACATCTAAACTTTGACCACTTAATCAAACTCAAAAATCTCGAGGCAGTAAAAGATCTTCCGAGAATATCAAAGCCCCAAGATTCAATGTGTAAACCCTGCCAAGTAGGAAAGCTAACCAGGACACAGTTTAAATCCAAGAGATTTACTTCAATAGAGAAACCACTCCAACTAGTTCATATGGATTTATGTGAACCATCAAGACAGGAAAGCACAGGGAAGAAAACTACTTCATGTTGATTATTGATGATAACTCCAGACTTAGTTGGGTTGCCTTTCTCAAGGAAAAAGTTGAAGCTTTTGAGAAGTTTAAAATATTTAAGGCTTTAACTGAGACTCAAACAGGAAAGAGGTTAAAGGCAGTAAGATCAGACCAAGGAGGAGAGTTTATATCAAGTAACTTCAAGGAACTTTGTGATAAGCATGGGATCAAGAGAGAATACACCATCCCAAGAACTCCACAACAAAATGGAGTAGTTGAGAGGCAAAATAGAACAGTGCAGGAAATGGCCAGGTCAATGATGAATGAGAAGAACATTGGTCAAACCTACTGGGTAGAAGCAATACACACAGCAGTCCATGTTCTTAACAAAGCCCACCTCAGACCACAAAGTGACAAGACACCTTATGAAATATGGTATGGGAGACCTGCTTCAATTAAACACTTCAAAGTCTTTGGGACTAAATGTTACATAAGGAATAATGATGAGAACCTTGGCAAATATGATGACAGGGATGATGAAAGTATCTTCTTAGGGTATGCTACAAATAGCAAAGGATACAGAGGTGTACAGTAATGAGTCCTCTACAGAAGACACAACTAAAGCTAAAGATGAACAGGTCCAAGAATCAAAAAATGAAGACTCTGAATCAGATGAAGACACAGATACTCAGACAGAATCAAATCAACAGACAACTTCAAATTCCTCCTCCAGAATCACTCAAAAGAATCATCCTGCAAGTCAGATAATTGGTGAAAAAGACAAAGGTGTACAAACCAGGAGAAAGCTAATCAAAAACACCGAACAATCACATATAGCTTTCATATCCATGCTGGAACACAAGAATTTTAATGAATCTAGCAAAGATGACCATTGGTTTAAAGCAATGAATGATGAATTTGATTAAATTGATAAAAAACAATACGTGGGAGATGGTTCATAGACCTGAAGGTAAAAATTTCATTGGCTCCAAATGGATCTTTAAGAATAAATTGAATGAGCAGGGACAATTTGTCAGGAACAAAGCAAGATTGGTCTGTAAAGGGTATGCTCAGATAGAAGGGATGGATTTTGATGAAACATTTGTGCTCGTAGCAAGATTAGAAGCTATCAGAATGTTTCTTGCCTATGCTTGTCATACAAAGTTTAAAGTCTATCAAATGGATGTCAAGTCAGCTTTTCTAAATGGAGATTTAAGTGAAGAAGTATATATGGAACAACTAGAGGGTTTTGAACTGTCTGATAATCCTAACTTAGTATGCAAGCTAAAGAAAGATTTATATGGGTTAAAACAAGCCCCTCAAGCCTGGTATCACAGACTGGATACATATATCAAAGATAAAGGGTTCAAGAGAGGAACAATTGATAAAAATCTGTATATCAAAACAGAGGATAATGACCACTCATCGTATTGGTCTATGTAGATGACATCATCTTCGGATGTAATAAGGATTCGTTGGTATAATGGTTTTCTTCTGCCATGGAGTCTGAGTTTGAAATGTCTATGATAGGTGAACTGCCATTTTTTCTTGGTCTGCAAATTACTCAGAGGTCTGAAAGGATGTTCATTTCTCAAGAAAAATATCTAAGATAAATGTTGAAAATATTTCAAATGGAAGACTCTAAACCTTTGGGCACACCTATGGTTACTGGTTGCAAATTAAGTAAGGATGATGACTCACCTGATGTTGATCAAAGTTCATATAGAATAATGATCGGTAGCCTATTGTAAATCACAGCATCTCACCCAGACATAATGCATGTTGTTGGAATGGTAGGAAGATATCAGTCTACACCTAAACAGAGTCATTTGCTAGCTTACAAAAGGATATTCAAGTATTCGAACGAAACAATGACTTATGGTCTGTGGTATCCCAGAAATCAGAATTTTTAGTTAACTACCTATTCAGATGCAGATTGGGCAAACTATGTTGATGAGAGAAAAAGCACCAGTGGAGGAGCATTCTTCCTGGGTGAATCATTAGTAGCATGGATTAGTAAAAGGAAAGGTTCCATTTCTTTATCAACTACAAAGGAAGAGTACATTGTTGTTGCTACTTGTTGCACTCAGATATTATGGATGATTCAGACACTTGCAGACTTGAAGGCAAAATACGCTGCACCAATCCCAATCCATTGTGATAAGACTAGTGCCATCAGTGTGTCCAAGAATTCTATATTCCACTCCAAGACCAAGCATATTCCCATAAAATACCATTTTCTGAGAGACCAGGTCACCAATAAGGTTGTTTAGGTCCATTACATTCCAACCACATAACAAATTGTAGACATCTTTACTAAACCCCTAGCCAAGAAACCATTTAAATTCTCCGACAAAAGTTGGGTGTCATCCCATCTCACACCTAAGAGAGTCCATCCTATTAGGGGGAGATTTGTATTGATTAAATATCTGATACCTCCTAAAATTACTGCAACAACTCAGGGGGAGCATGTTTTCTTTGACATTGATGTCAAAGGGGGAGAAAAGGAGTGGTCCGAACTGGATGCTACAGTTGGAGGTCCAAACAGTTTAGCGTAGTCATTTAGGGTTGCCATCAATGCCAAAGGGGGAGATTTTTGGCATGTTTTCAGGTAGATGTGCTTCTCATTGATGGCAAGATCAGAGTATGCAGCGATGGCAAACAGGAAGGCAAGGAAGATTAGAAACGTAGGGATAATTGCATAAAAAGATCAGAAGTGTAAACTCCATTTTGGAGTTTCAGATACCAGGCATTGGAGGAGTCAAGGAAGAAACTCACGACAAGAATGTCGAAACGGCGAAATGCAAAATGCCGGAATACGTCAAGAGTTGAGACTCTTCAACACAGGAGTCCCAGAGTTGCGAAATCCTGAATCCCGAAATCCCAAAAGAGGCATATCAACAAGAGTTTTACAGACCGGGAAATAACTCCATTTCAGAGTCCCGGATACCGACAGTTGAAGTGTCAAAACAATTCACCACAGGAGTACTGAAATGTTGAAACGACGAAATGCGAAATGCCGAAATCCCAAAAGCAGGAGACAGTTCCGGATACTAGGAGTTGAAGTGTCAAAAAACTTCACCACAAGAGTCCCAGTATCGCGAAATGCGAAACGCTGAAATCCCAAAAGCAGGAGACAGTTCTGGATACCGGGACTTGAAGTGTCAAAAAACTTCACCATAGGAGTCCCGAAATCGTGAAATGCGAAACGCCAAAATCCCGAAAGCAGGAGACAGTTTCGGATACCGGAGTTTCAAATACCGGGCCGAGATGGAGGAGTCAAGTGTCGAGACTCCTCATCACAGGAGTCCCAAAGTTGCGAAGTGTGAAAAACCAAAAAGATGATCTGACTTCATTTCGGATTTTCGCAGACTGGGACTTGGAAGTGTCGAGAACATTCACATCAAGAATGCCGAAATCACGATATTCGAAATCGCAAAGTGATCTGGGCCAATAGATCCAGGAGGAGAATGTGGCAGACGACGTCAGAAAGGACAGGTGGAAGACTATGACACATGGCACGATCAGACAATGACAAGTGTCGAGTTGATTAGGCATTTTAGGACACTGGAAATCACAATTCTGAATGACACGTGACAGCCACTCTGGTCACAACAAGTCATCAAGTGACGCAAGACTGACCTCACTCTGAGAGTTTTTGCTTCAGAAGTTTTAACTCTATCACTCCTCCAAAGTTCCGAAGGCTAAAGTCTCGGGGCAGAGGATAGTCGTCCGATCACCACGGATCGAGGACCGTTGATTTGGAGATCGAAGCACTTGTGTGATTAGAGAGGGGTCATATTCCGGTGGTCACATAGTCGAAGATCTATAGAAGAGAGCTCGAAGAGGCAAGCTCCATTTCGAAGTTTCGGGGATCGAGACATGAAGCGTAAAGAAATATTCACATCAAGGATGTCGAAATGTCGAAGTGTGAAATGGAGAAATGAACGCAAGATTCAATGAAGTCAATTCAACGGTGCAGATGAATGTGAATAAGATCGAAGGGATACTGTTGCACTTCATAGTGTAACTGCTAGAAACAAATGATAGTTTCTGCAAGAGGATGAGCTCGTCTATGACAGAGAAGATGAAGAGTTTCAACTGCCCAAGAAGCTAAGGATTCTCGACATAACACCCAGTGATGATGGATGCATGGGTGAAACTGCCAGAGAATTTGAAGAGTTACCATGATGATCAGGCAGAGCACTCAAAATGAGCAGGAGATGCAGAACAGAGAGAGACAACGTGGCATACAGGAGATGGGATAGTTGTGGAAGAGTGAAGTGGAGAAAACACCCCAATGTGGAGGATATTTGTGCCATAGAGGATGCAAGAGCAAGAAGCAGATTGCATGCAGAAGGTGCACAGAGAGTATAAGAATGTTGAACAAATAAGAAATGGTTGTTGTTGTTGAGTGTGATTGAGGTGTGAAGAAGGAGGTAGAGCGCAGCAGCAGAAATGTACAAAAGGGGAATGGTGTATTGAAGGGACATGGGGCAGAGAGCATAAAAGAAAAAATAACAAAAAGTGCAAGGAGTGTGCAGAAGACACTGATGCAGACAGAGCAGCGCAGTGTAGCAGAACAGTGATAAGATCGATAAGCCATTGAAGAACTTTATATCATAGTATTAAGTCATAATAGAAAAGATTTATATTTTAGGGTGGTAGGGAGGTGCTAGGGAGGACTATTTTCCTCAGAGGTTCAAGTGGGTGCTTGAACAAATGGAGTTGTAGCTTCCATCTGGTTGCAGCGAGAGAAACCAGGGTGGCAGGGTGGTGCAAGGGAGAATTGTTGTTCTCTATTATACAAGTTAGTGCCTGTGTGACTGGAAGTTGGTGTTTCCATCTAGTTGGTGTTGGAACACTTAGGGAGTTGGTGCTTCCTTCTAGTGGGTGCTATAGAAATCAGGGAGTTGGTGCTTCCTTCTAGTTGGTGCTAGAGAATCCAGAGAGTTGGTGCTCTCAGCAAGTAGCAGCTTGCAAAATAGAGGTTGTAGCCTCATTATGAGTTGGTGCTCATATGTATGATAATGTAAAGAATGTACAGATTACTTATCATATAAAGAAGAAGAGGTTTTTTCCCTTTATGGGTTTCCTCAAGAAATATCTGTCTCTATGTATATCATTTGTGTGAATGATGTTGAATGATCTATTGCTTACTTCCCTGCATTATTGTGATTGTCATTGAGTGATCTGGAAAGAGTTTAAAATAAGTATGATTGTTTAAGCAAGGTTACAACTGATTCACTGCCCCCCTCTTAGTTGTTCAACAACTTGGGTAACTTCTTGTATATATGTATAGCTCTTATACATTTTTGTCCTTTTTTTTTGTGGGCGTTTAGTTATTTATATATTATCTTTCACTATGGAAGATGTCAAGTGAATCAGAGGTTTATTTTGGGTTCACGGACGGCGCTAGCTGGCACACTCAGAGGCTTTCTTCTACAGCTTGGGTGATTTTCTCACCTTGAGGCCAATTGTTATCTTCTGGAGGTATTTTTATAGGCGACGCTACAAACAATGTTGTTGAATACAATGCAGTGATAGAATTTCTTCAGGATGCTTTGTTACTAGGTATTTCTCACCTTCGTGTCTACCTATATGCTCAACTGGTTGTGTCCCAATTAAATGGGGTCTACCGCGTTTATGATCCCAATCTACACTGGAGATTCCTTAGGGTACGTATCTTCGAATGATATTTTGATTACATTACGTATATCTATGTTCCTAGGAGATTTAATCATCTAACAGATACTCTAGCTAATCAAATTTTAGATTGGCATGTTTCACAAACATAAACATGTAAATACATTTGTAAAATGTCATCCATAAGACAAAACAAATGTATATATATATAGAAAAATAGTGTCATGAGTACATAGATGGGCATGAAAGCCTCAAAAGTTTTCAGTATAAGTCATTGGGCTTATGCCCTCAAAAGATATAGTACAAAAGTGCCCTTGGTACATCAACGATCTATGGTATCTAAGTATGGGGCCTATTGGCCCTGCTATAGTGTACAACGACGTTGGAAAAATGCCAAAATAACTGGACCTAATTCTAAGGCACCCCTTCTATATGGGGCTGCATGGAAGGAGGGAGATCCTAGATCTCATCCATAGGTACAACACAAGTGATTGTAGTGAGGTTGCGCTCCACTCGTTGCATTACTATGTCAGCCTCTCCGGTTGGGGGTCCCCCTGCAGCTGTTGGTCCTCCTGTCACTGTTGGTCCTGCCCCAGGTCAAGGACGTCGTTGAGTCCTGGCGAAGTCCGCTGGTCACACAGGCCCCACATATGTACATAACAAGTACACGATTCAGTACTCTATACACACATAAAAAGGATATATATGAAAAAATTAAAAAATAAATAACCTTTAAAAAGTATTTTACCTATCTCGCCTTGCTCCTCGTCAGGAGGTATAGGCATGTCTGTGACTCTGGTGAAGTTTAACCTTGTATATGGGTAATCCTCGATCATCGGGTTCTGTCATCCCCACTAGTAAAATAATTTTTCATCGAAGGCCTCTATGGTCCTCCCTCCACCCTGTCAAGGCAACAATGCTACCCACCTGGTCACTGCTGGGAAGGAGTCTACATGCCCCCATACCATCTCTCTAGGACTACGACTGGGCACCCTCTCAAAGAAGAAGGAGCACAAAAAGGAACATTCTCCTTGGTTTTTCTTTATCACCTTTTTCAGGCCTTGGAGATTACTTACGAAAAATGAACCCCCCTGGAGTCCATAGCTAAGCTCTTTTCAGACTCCCTAAAATTGAAAAGATCATCGAGTGACCTTGTTCCTTCACACTCGTTAAATTGGTCCAGAAGAACATCTATTGGCATGAGTTTAACCCCTTTTCCAACCTGTATATTATACTAGAAAAAAGGTATGCCTCGGTACATTCATCTCTCCGGGAGAGTTCTCCTTGGATATTTTTATGCTTTTTCGGGCTAAGGAGACTAAACTCAAAAAAAGGTTGAGTCCATAGTTAAGCTCTTTTTAGACTCCTTAAAATTGAAAATATTCCCAAGTGATCTTGTCTTTGTTAGACTCATTAAAATGGTTTTGAATAGACGTATTTTCGGTGCAAGTTTAACCCATTTATGAACCGACTATACTATCTCCGAAAAAGGTACTCCCTAGAGTCTTGTTTTGCGTTTTTTGAGACTCTCTAAACATGAAACAAATATCCATCTTACCTTCTCTGGGCTCGTAAAAATTACACAGAAGGGGTCTGATTGTGTCTTGTTTAATCACATTTTTGAGTCTCATCTTTGCATCTTTGGACTAATTTTGGATCCATGTTGCTCTCAACTGAACCTTTGAAGCATTCCTTATGTGCAAGCCTTGTACCACTTCTTGCCTCTGGGACCTGACACCTTGGCCCATGGAAGAATTTTCCCCGGGTGTCCTTTTCCTGCACATGTCTCCTTGCTCTGAGCATTAGTATATTCCATGCGCTTGGAACTACTATGCTTGCTTATGACACTCATTCCTCCTTTGTAACGTAGCATTCTTTTATTCTTTTTCAAGATCTTAAAAAAAATGAAAAAGACAAAACCATTCAAATATCCCAAAAAGAGGGGATGGGAATTATTCACTCTTTTTTTGGTAGTAAAGAGAGTTTCCCTTGGAATAAACACATCCTTCTGCTTTTTTGTGAAGCATTGGGATCTAGTATGACCTTAGGAATTTTTTCTTTCCACATAGATTTGTGTCCTCCTCTGTTTTGTTACTCTTCCAAACACATGGAGAGTTTTCGTTGCCTCCTGCATCACAAATTTATGTCAATATCATGCTTCCTAAGTCTCATCATATTTTGTTCTTTTTTCCAAGGGAATTTTCACTCAACCTGAGTCGGCCTTTCTGTAGTTTGTCTCTTGACCTTCATGAGTCGGCCATCCTGAGAGTCCAGTCAAGTCCAGATTCAAGATCGACAAAGTTCTCTACCTGATCATTGAGATCCTCATGTCTTTTCTCAATGGGTTGTTGAAGACCTCAAGGTAGTTAGTTATACACTCTCATTGTACTCCTACTTGAGTTTTGAAGATATCAAATTTGTTTCTCAAGCTATCAAGACATCATCTCCAGCCGCAGGTGTCACTAGCTTCTTGAAGATGCATACTATATTTTTATATCTTCGACTGATTTTGAGATGTAGATCCGATGTGTATTGTTAGATGATACACTTTATATATTTATATGACATGGATCTGAAGTGTACTTTATTGGCATCCATGACTCAGTTCATCCCAAGCATGGGTATGCCTGCCTCCGAGAGACATTTGTTGTTTTGCAGATTTCACCTCCCGGACTCTGGTCCCGGGCTCACTGGATTTTGTGCATTTGGTGAGGTTTGTAATTTATTCAAGCCATCAATTTCTCTTCTGAACTCACACATTAGGGGAAATCTATTATAGACCTAAAATTCCCTACTGATGCATACACAACATTGGCCCTCTTACTGGCATAATTTTCCAAATCATTGTTAAGTAACTCTGCTTAAAAAACCATTTCTAGAGCATGTACGTGCCCTACACCAGTACATCCCGTGTAAATACGCTTTTTGCATGACAGAAATCCCACATACTGATGCAGAGCCCCGACCCTCAGGCCGTGATCCACACAGGAACGTTCTAAATTCTCCTCGAGCCGAAGCGGCTCCCTTGGGTCCCTATTGGAACCTCATGAATTTGATCCATAGGTCCTTCGTGAAAAGCCGACCTGCGCAACTTAACCTAGGTGCGAGCCTTATGTCTCCATGCGACCACAACTAGGCCTTAGCGCAAGTGCCTTTCGTAACTCGTGAGTCGTAGACCTCGACTCCTATTTCTCCAAACCTCTAATACCCAAGATGCGACACGGGTACAGCTCCTTCATCGCTAGTGCCTCTACAAGCGACCATTAGCTAGGGCCTAACTCTAGCACCCAACGCAACTCACAACTTCACAATTTGGAGTGTTGAGCCCTTGTGATCCTCCTTTATGAAACCCTGAAGCGTGATAAGTCAAATATGGGTTGACCCCTTCCAAGGTGACGCGTGTACGCCACCTATCGCCTATTTCCATCTTTTTTGTGCGCTCTATGTTTGCACCACCTGTCAACCACGCGGTCCCCACCTAACGGACATGCCACGTGTTCACACAAGCCCTCGACGCTTGGCACTTCGTGACTTCTGAAGTCGAAAAGAAATTCTTTCAACCCTGAACCCCTGATACGCGTTACCCTGTGGAGGTTCTGATCCAACGGTTCTCCCGTGGCTTGGATCCAATGGTCTGGATCTCTTTCCCTTCTCCTTGCAACTTGGGACTTCGAAAAACCAAGAATTCGGTCTGCCCTCTGTTATCACTCCAGGAAACTACTTAGGGTTGTAAGCTAAGTATGCCTGGTAACTTAAGAAATAAATACTTTTCAGTAGGTGGATCAATGGGATACCAAGAAAGCACAATGAAGAGATTTACTTATCAGAATATCTTAATGAACCAGTGCTTTTAGAAACTGTCAATCAGATGCAATATAACAAGAAAGGTATGAAGAATACTATTCAGATAACCAAATACATGTGGAATGCAGGGTCAGATAACCGAGTACATTGGAATGCAGGGTCATACTAAATAGCAAAGGATTCTTTCATTCAAGTTCATGAGCATAAAGCTGAACTAAACTTAAACAAAATACAAAATAGAAAGATGTATGAAAAGTCTGATAACAGTAGCAAAAGAAGATTGTGATTGTATTAGGATAAGCAATCAGTACATAGGCCAAATTCTCTCCAGAATCGAACCCCCTATCTCTTATCATTCCCAGGCTTTATAGCCTTTACAATATACAAATCAGATCCTATCAAAAGGGATCTATCATCCTAAAAATAACATAGTATAAAACTAATTGTCAACTCTAA
>JASDQU010103109.1:163947-195650 GCA_032191745.1 Picea mariana
ACTTCAATGAGCCAGATCTCGCCTCTCCAGTTGATCTAACAGTAGCTGTGCTCTATCTTGAGCATGGCCTTCTTCCTTTCCCTTGGAAGATTTCTTTCTCCAAAAGGCCTCGGCCTTTGTCTCTGCTATGAAGCCGATAACCTTGGTTCCCGCCTGTATTCTAAGAGGCGTTCCTCCTCCTGAGCTTTATTTCTCTGAACCTCAAAGGTTCCTTCGAATTCTGCAACCTCTTGTAGGGTCCATGCACACAACTATGATATCCGTCCTGAGCTTATCTGTGGCTCTGACCTCAAAGTGTCTCTATCCCTTTCTCTCCTTGACGGGATGTAAGTTCTCTCTGGCAACTTCCTGCTCAAGCATGCTTTGTTGAGCATGCAAGGTGTTCAGTAACCCTGTGAGTGTCTCCCCCTGTGACACTTCTCTTATCTCAAAACTCAAAAGAGAGTTCTTCTCAGTGAACTCCTTGCACTCGCTCGATGCCCTCCTGGAAGATCTTCTATAGAATCCTCAGTGACTCTGTCTTCTCACTGAACTCGAAATAGAGTTCCTTCTGTGCACTTTATGCACTTGCTCAATGCCCTCTTGGCAGAGTTCTCACAGAATTCTTAGAAATTTTGACTTCCCTATGCCCGTTTCTGCACAGTTCTTCCTTCAAGGTATTCAGCAACCTTGAGGCCTCCTCCTTGAGTCAATGACTTCCTCTAGTGCATCCTCTTGGCACGTCTTTGTCTAAATTCTGCAAAATTTAGAAGTACACTCTATGCACTGGCTTACAGAACTCACAGTTTTCTATCATGCAACATCTTGCATGAAGCCACAAAGAACCAGATCTGGAATCAAAGAACCCAACAGACAACAACTTTTGTCTGTAACCTGCAAATGCAAACTAACACACATCTACAACATATCATAAACACATAAAGACATTCATCAACATACAAAGAATAACATGCAGAAAAACTGCTCTGATTGTATTAATATGAAATGCCTCTCTACAATGTGAGCCCGGACTGCAATAGAGTCACGACTTCCTCTACTCTCTAACCTATTCTCTGTTCTACTCTTCCTCCACTCTCTAGATACAAAGAATATCTTTTTACAAAGAGGGGCTCCTCAAGCTCTTCCCTCCATCCTCACCAACTCTCATTAATTTACATTTAATTACATTGAATGGTTGTCTAGTCCAAATCGGATCTATATCTTATCCTTACAACCATTAAATATGGTTTCTAATCATAGCCTATGCACATGCATGGCTTTTGGCTCTTCGGCCTTACAAACATTTAATACAATTTTTCAAAATTTGAAAAACAGGAGGGTTGCGCCTCTCTCCTTCCATTGAATGCGTGCTTGATGTGTTGGCTAGCTAGCTCTTGATGACGTTGGAGTGATGCTCTTGCATCACGTACATACACTTGTTTCACACTAAATAACCCGTGTATGCTTGCAAAAGTTGCAAAAATTAAAAATTTGTAAGGAATTCGTTGAAATTCACTGGCTATTGGAGGTTTCCCAACCAATTCACCTGCTATAGCCGGTCCCCCAACCTAATAACCATTCTTTTGTCATATAAAAGGAGGATTTGGGGTATCATTTCATATCTAAGCATAAGAACAGTGAAACTCTGCCCAATTTCACTTCCCTTCCTTGCCCAAGCATTTGATACCTTTTGTGAGATACTTTCTCAACATTCCCTCTTCATCCCCTTCTTCTTCCATTCAATCCATTTCCTTCCCTTGAGGTGATCAGAATATTGAGAGAAGAGGCCTATTGAAGGTGCACTTGGAGCATTGTAAAGAGGAGCTCAGACTAGGTTCACAGAATGGTGGCTGACATAGATTGTAAGTTCCGTTGTTTGTTTGATGAATAAAATATTCTCTTTTCCCTGTCCAAAATGATGACTTTTTGTATATTTTCTTTGATTTATACATAGCATTTGATATCTAACCCTAATTTATGAATAGAAATTGCATGCTTGTAGTCCTCATTTGCCTAGTTTTGGATGTAGGTAATCCTTGGGAGGAGACTTGCAGTATTTGGAACTACAAAGCTTGAGGAGATCATCACCAAATGTGGGATAAAATTTACAGTTACCGATCTTCTCTCTTATTGTTTTCTTTTCATTTTTTTTGGTATGTTTTGTGTAGAGTAGAAACTAGATTGACTTTTATACGATCATTCGCTCTGTCTATATCTTAAACCCTAGTATAGTTAAAGGGGGAATTTCCCACTAGAAACTGGATCGATGAAAATGAACCCTACACCAACTCCTTCCTGAGATTTGGATCCATCAAAGAACAGAGTCCAAATTGCAGAAGTGACGTTCAACATTTTCTTGTTAAGGTCTATTCCCATGGCTTCAATTTTTTTTCTAAGATATGTACTTGAAGGATATACTTGGGCTTACCACATCCTTTAAGTATTTCTGATTTTTCTTGCAGCAGTAGCTCCAAATTCTAAGAGAAAAATACTTCAGACATGCAAGGTGGGAATTTTCCAAATTCCGAGTCACAAGAATAATTTCCTAATGCAGTAAATTTTGTAGAAGAGGGTTCATTCGGAGCTTCTAAATATGTGATGATATGCTTCAGATACTTTTCCCTATCAATATTAATCATGTTGGAATTCCCCTTTAATGGTAACCATAAGTGGCACCAATCAGTACTGAAGTAACCGCATAGATTTTTGGACCAGTCCCGACTCAACAACATTCCATAAGCTTCTAGAATATCTACGACAAGGATATCAATAACCTGGTATAACCTAGTGAAACTTTGGGTTGGAGGCAATGTGGATCATAACTTCCTTTAGCTCACCGATTACTTTGAATTTAGTTATTTCTAATTGAATGATATGTGTATCACTTTTGGTATGGGTTGTGTTCAACTTCTTACACACAAAATAGGGAACTAGGTTTGAAGATGCACCGGAATTGACCAAACGGTTGTGCAAATTTCTATTATAAATTTTAAAAGTCAACAAAAAGAGTGGGATAGATAGCCTATATTTCTTATCAGTGGATATTGAGTTTATATTTGACTTTCTAGTTTCCCCAAAGGTGGTTTTTCTAGTGTTTGGATTGGGGTTTATCATGGGTTTGTCACTCTCTTTTAAATCTTGCAAAAAAAGGAAATGTTTTTGTGAATTCTGCAGAAATCTATGATAGAAATATTTGCCTTAATATTTTTCAAATCTTCGACCACATTCTATTCAAATTTTGATATTTCCTAGTTCTGGAAATTAGGGGCAAAGATAAGTAGAGGAGTCAGTTGGCTCAAAGAGGTTGGTTTTTTAGGTTTTTTAGGAGCCTGGTCTACTATAGGTTGTTTTTGTGTGATAAGACCCTTACTCCTTGTTTGGACTATCAATATTTCATTAGATGGTTCTTCCTCTTCGGTGGGGTCATTAGGGGCTGACATGTGAATCATATCCCATAAAACCATACTTGTTTGTTTAGGTGGCTCAATAACCTTGTTTTCTGTAATGTTTGATGTTTGATCTCTGGGTTGATCTATCAGGGCACAACCATCCAAAAATGATTGGCCAAAAAATTCATGGAGTTCACCCATTGGGGGGAATCCTTTTCTGAATGGTGTTCTTGATGATAATTGCAAAAAGAATCAGAGGAAACTTCACCAAAGTCAATGTTTAGGTTGGATGGGGGAGGTTCTATGGCCTTGAAAGGTGATTTTTTTCAAAAGAAAAGATTGTAAGGACTTGGGTTAGAGGTTCCATCACCTTCATTCCTTTTCATGTCCACAATTTCATTGTACAACTTCTTTACCATCCTTTGTATATTTTTCATATTGACGTTGTCTTTTTTGGAGTTTTGTTCAGCCTGTTTACCTAGTGGTATGATTAGAAAAATTCCTCTTATGGGTGGTTATTGGGTTTCCTTATTTTCTAAGGAGATATAATGGTGCAAACCCCCGAACCCTCAGATCGAGGTCCATGCAGGATCGATCTAAGTATTCCCCTAAGTCAAATTGACTCTTCGATTTTCCCTCGGGAAATATCTCATACACTCATGGCGTATCCATGGGTCCTTATGAATTGAACCTGCGTGAACAAACACCAGGCGCCAACCCAAATCTCCTTGACCACAATAGCATCATGCCCTTCGCTAATTCAGGACTTCGGGTCTCGCAATTTCACGATCCCTATTGTCGAGTTTCTCGGCCCTCTACCACCGAAACCTGAGATGCCGATTCACCAAAATGTTTGGCCGCGTCCTCCTTCACAGTCGTATCGCGTTTCGCGATTTTGGGAATTCTGGAACAAGGAACCCCTATCTCTTGTCTTCGAAACTGCTGAAATGTCGAACCCCGATGCATTCAGCAAATACTGGATCCCCTATGGGATTTTTCGTCGATTCAAAGTTTCGAACTTCACATCTTCACGAATCCTGATGCAAGGCTTTCGGTTCTCCAACCTACGAAAACCCGAAATAGTCAACGAAGTTTTCACTCCACCTGGTGACAAGTACGCCACCTGTCTTCTCCACTATCTTCTATCTCTGACACGGATTCTTTCCACCTGTCACTCCAAGCTTTCCAGATTTCAGTACTTGAATGATCTTCCGACAGCCATTCGTCTTCACTCCGGATTTACGAACCCCGATTTGCCGAAATGATCTTGACAGCTCAACAGTTACAATCAATGATCGTTGTTGAATCCTGGATCCCACGGGATGGTTTCGTCCAACCCTTATCCAACCTACAACTCCTATGGATCCAACAGCCCTGGCAACTTCGTGAATTCTCCATGGAGAATTCTGACCACTTATTTCATCCTTGACAGCTTCTGTGAAATGAACCAATGTTCTTTCACTGGAACTTAACCTCTAGGAGACGTTTTCAATCTCCGTCTCCCTTTGGATACTTTCAAAGGTGTTGACCCTCCTAATCTTTCACTTGCAACTCAAGTCTCAAAAGGACCCCTGCACGCACTCCTTGCGACAGACTTTCAAATACTTCTAAGTATTTGATTCCTTCAACTCTGTGCACCTTCTACAACAGCAGTCTTTCAACTCTCCCTTTGGTTGATAAGTTCTATATTTCAACCAGCCTGTGCACACCTTGCATGGCTTTTGTGCTCCACATGCACTTCTACTGGAATGAGAACAACAGTATCCCTCATGAGCTTCCAGAGGTAAACTTTGAAACCTTGTCAACGCACTCCTTGCAGGAACTTCTTTCACTCAGGAAGAGAAACAATTGAAACTCATTCTCTCTCTCTCTCTCAGACTTCAAACATTCAACATGAAATCATACATACACAGCATAGCATCATAAAAAATGCATAACAGAGAGAATCAAACCACTGTAAGCATACCATTCACCATGTATAAAAAGAAAACATCATAACACCATGAAATCTGATTCAAAACTTCTTATATTACTTCAAGATTATGTACATGGGTTCTTCTCTACAGCTCTTTGTTACAGCTCTATGCTCCTGTTCTATTCTAATGATACAACTAACTAATGATACAAAGGCGAGGGTGTCTATGTCCATTTTCCCTCCTGCTCCTAAAACTGTCTAATCTATCATTCAAATCTACCTACTTTCATTAACTATGCATAAATTCCTCTACATTCTACAGATGAGAGTGAATCGCTCATGATCTATTTACAATATACAAGTACGCTTCCCTTTAACCATTACATTAATTTTTCAAAAACATTTCAAAAAACATGCACTGGTGGTCTTCCAGTTGTCTTCTGCCTTCACGCTCGTTTGGCTGCTGACGATGCTCCTGCATCATACTCCCTCGCTTGAAAATTTTCATAAACTCCTGTTCATGAGCTCTTGCATAGTCTATCCATGCTTCTAAATTTCTGCTTCATCCTCCCAACTGGCATATTCAACTGGGTGTCCTTTCCATTTGACCAAGTATTCAAAATACTTCTTCCTCCTGGTCCTTTTACTAACCCTCTTGTCAATTATTCTTTCCATCTGTGGCTTTTCAGCTACAGGCATTTGTTTGGTCCACTGAACCTCTGTCTGTTCATCCTCTGCTCCTTCTTTGTAAGGGTACAAATACACAACATTGAATATCAGTGAAATTCTGATTCCATCGGGTAATTCAATCTCATATGTGTTTGCCCCAAATTTCTTCACGACCTTGCATGGTCCAATCTTTTTCATTTTCAGTTTATTGTATGTTCCCCTTATGAACCTCTCCTTTCTTAGATGTGCAAGAATCAGATCACCAAATTCAAATTGAATTTCTCTCCTGTTTTGATCTACTTTGCGCTTGTACTCTTGGCTTGAACTCTGCAATCGCTCCTTNCAGTGAAATTCTGATTCCATCGGGTAATTCAATCTCATATGTGTTTGCCCCAAATTTCTTCACGACCTTGCATGGTCCAATCTTTTTCATTTTCAGTTTATTGTATGTTCTCCTTGTGAACCTCTCCTTTCTCAGATGTGCAAGAATCAGATCACCAAATTCAAATTGAATTTCTCTCCTGTTTTGATCTACTTTGCGCTTGTACTCTTGGCTTGAACTCTGCAATCGCTCCTTAATTTGGTTGTGAAGCTCCTTCATTGATTCTGCAAAGTCCTCTGCTCTAACACTCATGAATTCAGCTTGTTTCGAATCTTTCAATTCAGATAATCCCCTTGGATGCATTCCATATACAATCTGGAATGGACTCTGCCCTGTGCTTCTGTTAAGCAAATCATTATAAGCAAATTTCGCCTGTGGCAGAATGTGATCCCACTGACTGTGGTGTTCAGTCACTAGGCTCCTCAGTAAATCTCCCAGGCTCCTGTTCACAACTTCTGTCTGCCCATCTATTTGAGGATGATAAGCTGAGATAAAAGAAAAACATGTCCCCAACTTCTTCCATAAATTCCTCCAGAAATGTCCTACGAACTTGGTATCTCGATCAGAAACTATACTTCTTGGCAAGCCGTGAAGTCTAACGACCTCTTTGAAAAACAGGTTCACAATATGAGTTGCGTCGCTGGTTTTCTAGCATGGTATAAAATGTGCCATCTTTGAAAATCTATCGAATGCCACAAAGATGGAATCATATCCCCTTTGCGTTCTTGGTAGTCCCAATATGAAATCCATGCTCACTGCATCCCACGACCTTTCTGGTATGGGTAATGGTTGATATAACCCTGTGTTCTACCTTTTCCCTTTTGTGTGCTGACAAATCCTGCATCTTTCCACAAATTTCTTAACACCTGTCCCCATTCCTGGCCAAAAATATGAGCCATTCAATTTTGAGAATGTCTTATCATGACTGAAGTGTCTGCCCAATCCTCCACTGTGGTTTTCCTTCAGTAAATTCTCCCTCATGGAGCATTTTTGAATACATAGTTGATTGCCCTTGAATAACAATCCATCCTGGATCATATATTCGGTCCACTGGCTCCTGTCCCTGAGAATTGGATTCTCAAATTCCTCATACACTTCCTTAAAATATGGATCATCCCTGTACATTTCTTTGAGGTTATCAAAACCCAAACTCTTGACTCTAAATTCCTACATAAGCAAACATTTCCTGCTCAAAGCATCAACAACTTTGTTAGCAGTTCCATAAATATGTTTAATTACAAAAGTAAAATTCTGCATGTATTCAACCCATTTAGCATGCTTCTGGTTCAACTTCTCTTGTTGAGTCATGAATTGTAAGGCATGATTATCGTTGTACAAAACAAACTCCTTAGGAACCAAATAGTGTCTCCATTTCTTCAGCGCTTGTATGACAGCATAGAATTTTTTTGTCATATGTTGAGTACTTAATCTTCGCTTCATTCAGCTTCTCGTTTAAGTATGCAACCGACCTATCGTCTTGGCTCAAGACCACTCCAATTGCAAACCCACTCACGTCACACCTGAACTGGAACGTCTTGTTAAAGTCTGGCAAAACCAAAATCGGTTGCTCAGTGATTTTCTTCTTCAACAGATTGAAGCTCTTCTCTGCTTCCTCTATCCAATGAAAATATTTATGTCTTTTCTTCACCATATCCATCATCGGTGCACTAATCCCACTAAAATTTTGGATAAATTTCCTGTATAAACTAGCTAAACCATGGAAGCTCGGAACTTCAAACACACCTTTCGGTGATGGCCAATTCTTAATTGCATCCACCTTTTCCAAGTCCATTTTCAACTCATTTGCAGAGATAACAAAACCCAAATAAATGAGTTATGTCCTCATAAATGATGATTTCCTCATGTTTATCAGTAGCTTCTCTTGTTGTAATCTCCTCATCATTGTAGCTAAATGCTTCAAGTGTTCTGCTTCTGTCTTGCTGAAAATCAATATATCGTCAAGATATACAATGACGAATTTCCCAATGAACTCCTTCAGGACTTCATTCATCAATCTCATGAAAGTACTAGGCACATTTGTTAAGCCAAATGGCATAACAAGCCATTCATACAGCCCTTCATTCATCTTGAATGTTGTCTTCCATTCATTGCCTTCTCTCATACGAATCTGATGATATCCACTTTTCAAATCAATCTTTGAAAAGAATCTTTCTCCACTCAAGAAATCCATCAAGTCATCCATCCTTGGTAATGGAAATATATATCTGATGGTAATCTTATTGATCTCCCTTGAGTCTGTACACATCCACCAAACTCCATCTTTCTTCGGGCTGAGCACTGTTGGAATAACGCATGGACTCAAGATTTCTCTAACCAATCATTTGTCCATTAAATCCTAGACTTGCCTCTTAAATTCTTCATTCTCCAGCAACGTCAACCTATACATGGCTTTGTTTGGTAAACTGGCTGTAGGTATAAGATCAATGTGATGGCTTATACTCCTGATCGGTGGCAACGAACAAGGTAGTTCGTCCACTACTATATCAGCAAACTCTTCCAGCAACTCCTAGATTTCCTCTAGAAAATCATCCACTCTTGTACTGGTCAAAACAATTATAGGCTTCCTGACCACAATAAATTGTGTGTCTTCCTTCTTCTTAACCTCATTAAGAAGTTCCTTCCCACTCATGAGAAGTATAGTGTTGCTTGTCTCTATTTTTACTTCTTTATCCTTAATCGGTAGCAACATGTGAGTTCTCCCATTCTTCTCCAGGGTGTATGTGTTCTTTCTCCCATCATGAACCACATTTCTGTCATATTGCCATGGTCTACCCAGCAATAGATGACAAACATCCATGGGAATGACATCACATAATATTTCATTCTTATATCCTCTTATTTTAAATTCAGCTAAACATTGTTTAGTGACATTTACCTGATGTCCTTTTTGTAACCACGAAACTATGTATGGGCTTGGATGTACGATAGTCTCCAGCTCCATATTTTATACCATCTCTGTAGATACGAGATTTTCTGTGCTACCACTATCCACGATGACTTTGCATACCCTGTCTTTTGTTTTGCAAGCAGTCTGAAATAGTATGTTCCTTTGGGCTGGGTTCTCTACCTATTTCTCTGGCTTCAACAGAACTTTCCTCATCATTAACGATCTTCCTCCCTCAGCATATTCAGCCTCAACATTCCATCCTTGAGCTTCAACAATGTGAGTTTCACCACCTTCTTTCTTTCTGTCTGGACACTCATAAGATTTATGTCTAGTTTTCCCATAGACAAAACATTTCACTTCACTGCCTCTACCTCTTCCTCTTCCTCTGGCTCAAGGAAAAGTATTTCCATCATCATACTTCCCCCTCTGTGAGCTTCCCCCTCTCTCAAGTTGAGTTTAAGGCTTCTTCCCCTCTTCTTTAGGCTTTTGAGTCCTGTCTTGGGCAATTGTTTTGCCTCTGGCTTGACTTCTACCTTGGCCTCTTTGACCTTGCTTTTGGCTCAGCTTCTCTTCATCTTTCAGAGCCATCCGATAAGCATCTTCCACATTTCGAATGATCATCATGCTCATCTCATCTTGGATGTCATATATCATACCATTCATGTACCTGGCAACCTTTTCATCATCGTTTTCCCGATGACTTGCTCTGATGTTTATCTTGTAGAACTCTTCAGTGTATTCCTTCACTGACATCAGCTTCTGTCTCAAATTCTGCATCCTCCGAAATAGAGTAATTTGATAATCCTTGGGTATGAATTTGGCTTTCATCTTTGCAACCATTCTATCCCAACTCTTGATTTTTTGCTTGTCTTTGCAGCATCTGTCAATCTGTAGTTCATCCCACCATAGTGTTGCATGCCCTTTAAGTCTAGTGATGGCATGTTTGACTTTCTTATCTTCCTCGACATCCTCATAGTCGAAGTATTTATACATAGTTCTAATCCATTCTAGAAGCTCTTCAACATCTAAGTTTCCCTCATACATTGGAATCTCCATTTTTGCTCTGGCACCTATCCTTGCAATAGCCCTTAATAGGCGTTCATCCACAGCATCCTCAACTGCAACTTCTTCTCCTTCGTTTCCAGCTTCATTTTCACTGTCAGCCTCACTGATATCCCTAGTGTCAACTGTGCACCTTTGTGTTGTCTCCATGGCATCAAGCCTGGCACATAGTTCATGCATTTCTCTTTCCACTGCTAGATTAGGCATTKCCCTGTCTCTTCTTCTCAATGGCATGGCTGTAAAATTTATCTTTTCTCTGCTACAGAAAACAAAGAACTTTTTATGTGCTCTGATACCACTTCTGGTGTAGACCCCCGAACCCTCGGGTCGAGTTCTGCGYAGGATCAATCTAAATATGCCCCTAAGTCAAAACGACTCTTCGATTTTCCCTTGGGAAATATCTCATACACTCACGGCATATCCATAGGTCCTTATGAATTGAGCCTACATGAACAATCACCARGCACCAACCCAAATCTCCTTGACCACAATAGCATCGCGCCCTTTKCTAATTTGGGACTTCGGGTCTCGCAATTTCGCGATCCCTATTGTCGAGTTTCTCGACCCTCTACCACCGAAACCTGAGATGTCGATTCACCGAAATGTTTGGCCGCGTCCTCCTTCACAGTCATATCGCGTTTCGCGATTTCGGGAATTATGGAACAAAGAACCCCTATCTCTTGTCTTCGAAAGTGATGAAATGTCGAACCCCGATGCGTTCAACAAAGACTAGATCCCCTATGGGATTTTCACCGATTCATAGTTTTGGACTTCGCGTCTTTGTTAATCCTGATGCAAGGCTTCTGGCTCTCCAACCTATGAAACCCCGAAACAGTCAATGAAGTTTTGACTCTGCCTGGCGACAAGTACGCCACCTATCTTCTCCACTGTCTTCTATCTCTGACATAGATTCTTGCCACCTGTCACTCCAATATTTCCGGCTTTCGGTACTTGAACGATCTTCCGATAGTTGTTCATCTACACTACAGATTTACGAACCCCGATTTGCCGAAATGATCTTGACAACTCAACAGTTATGATCAACGATCGTTGTTGAATCTTGGATCCCACAAGATGGTTTCATCCAAACCGTATTCAACCTGCAACTCCTCTAGATCCTATGGCCCTCGCAACTTCTCAAATTCTCCATGGAAAATTCCAACCGCTTGTTTCCTCCTTGACAGCTTCTGCGAAATTAACCAATGTTCTTTCACTGGAACTTCACCTCTGCGAGACGTTTTCAATCTCCGTCTCCCTTTGGATACTTTCAAAGGTGCTGACCCTCCTGAGATTTCACTTGCAACTCAAGTCTCAAAAGGACCTCTGCACGCACTCCTTGCGGCAGACTTTCAAATACTTCTAAGTATTTGATTCCTTCGACTTTGTGCACCTTCTGCAACAACAGTCTTTCAACTCTCCCTTTGGTTGATAAGTTCTATCATTTAACCAGTTTGCGCACACCTTGCATAGCTTTTGTGCTCCACATGCACTTCTACTGGAATGAGAACAATGGTATCCCTCCTGAGATTCCAGAGGTAAACTCTGAAACCTTGTCAATGAACTCCTTGCGGATGCTTCACTGCACTCCTTGCAGGAACTTCTTTCACTCGGGAAGAGAAACAATTGAAACTCATTCTCTCTCTCTCTCTCTCAGACTTCAAACATTCAACATGAAATCATACATACATAGAATAGCATCATAAAAAATGTATAAAAGAGAGAATCAAACCACTGTAAGCATACCATTCACCATGTATAAACATAAAACATCATAACACCATGAAATCTTATTCAAAACTTCTTGTATTACTTCAAGCTTCTATACATGGGTTCTTCTCTACAGCTTTCTATTACAGCTCTATGCTCCTGTTCTATGCTAATGATACAACTAACTAATGATACAAAGGCAAGGGTGTCTATGTCTGTTTTCCCTCCTGCTCCTAAAATTGTCTAATCTATCATTCAAATCTACCTACTTTCATTAACTATGCATAAATGCCTCTACATTATACAGATGAGAGTGAATCGCTCATGATCTGTTTACAATATGCAAGTACGCTTCCCTTTAACCATTACATTAATGTTTCAAAAACATTTCAAAAAATGTGCGTTGGTGGTCTTCTAGCTGTCTTCCACCTTCAGGCTTGTTTGGTTGCTGAAGATGCTCCTGCATCATATAACTTTTTGTACAACCTTTCATTTAGAACTCAATTATTTTTGCATCTTCAAAATTCTCCTCTAGAGTAAGTTTAGCATCTATTTTAACGAACATAGAGATATATGTTGGTAGTGTGTTTGCATATACCTTGATATGTAGCTCTTGAGAAGGTATGGAATTTGGATGAAATTTATTAAGGATTGTTGTAAACCTATGATTAAAATCTTTGACCTTTTCCTTGGGTCCCATGGTGGAAACAAAGAGATCATCCGTTAAGTCCCCTGTATTTGTTTCTTTAGAAAACTTGTCAACAAACTTCTTCTGGAATTTTGTCCAGCTCATTATGGAACCAACTAGAAGGTTAAAATACTAGGTTGATGTTGAGTTCTCAAAATTACATGGGAAAAATTTGCATACCACATCTTTGTGTTGCACATTCATCAACCTTATTTCTAGTATGAATTTCTTAATGTGGTCTTCAGGAAATCCATAGGTTTTAGGGTCAAACTTGGGAATATTCTTCTTCGAATGTCGAGGTAAGTTATGCAACCACCCTGGTATAGCCAAGGAATCCCTGGAAAACCATGTATGGTTTCTTGTAGGTAGGTTTTCTTCTTCAGGGATGTTTTCATTAGTGTCTCCCATGCCATCTGATTCGTCATCAGAGGCTTCTGAAATGGATCCTAATTATTCATACTCAAAATTATTAGGTTTGGAATAGGTACTTGTTGGTGGGGTAAAAATAGGAATTTCAGGAATAAAACTAAGAGGTTGTTCAATTTTTTTCAAGGAAAAATATACCATATCCTCAACTGTGTGGATGAAAGTGTGGTCTGGGGTGTTGACAATTGTCTTTGCAGTTTTCTTTCTACAGGGGATAAATGGAGCTAATGGTAATGCTCTAATCTTTCGAGCATATGATCTGGTAATCTTTTTGAATGTTTCGATCTCCTCATGAGGAATCGCGTAAGGTATATTTGGATAAAATTTTGTATCTTCCTCAATGTGAGGTGAGTTACTAGAAGTGGGAATACCTTCCTTGATGGGGCTTCCTTTAAAAATACCTTCCATGCATTTGGGATGTTTTGAATCTATAGGATATTTGAGATATATTTCTACTGGTATCAAACATATGAATAGACATGCATTCGTTCAGGCCCTCCTTCTAGAGACAATTCTGTTAAGGGGTCAAAATTTTGTTTAACTCAACAATAGGAATCACGCCCGAAGACGAGGCCCAATTAGACTCCTCTTTGTTTGGGGTAGCGTGATTCTTCGGATTGATGGTCCGACGAATTTTGATGGAATTTAACTGGTTCTCTAAAGTTTCCTTTCTAACTATGAATCTCTTTTAAGGTTTCTTTTTCAATTTCCTTTCGTTGTTTAAACATGCAAAACTTGTAACTAACTTAAGGACTAATTAACTTCAGAAGAAATATGGGCCTAAGGATAACCTTCATCCAATGGTATGTAAACAACACCTAAACTTAACTAATATCAGAAATAATACTTCTATTAATGATATGTCAAATATTCTTTGAGAAGAGGGAAGAGATAATAGTCATGAAACCACATATAAGACAAAATTTACTAGAAATAATTATGCACTTTGCTCACATGTAATAAACTAAAACATTATTGAATTTTACCTTGATTCATTTAGCATTCATAAATCATTCAGTATAACTAAAAATTGTAATGATCTTACTAGAAGGATTGTAGCTAATAATGGCATGCAGAACAATCCACAGATCAAATAACATCCACAAACTTGGAAAAATGTATTTGGCTCCATCTAATCTTAATAATTAATTCAAGATTCAAAATTGTTCTCAGCATTGACAATCCAGTTCTAACAAAAAACTATCAACCCTTTGAAACATGGCCAATTCCTTTATTTATACAAAATAAAATACTAAAAATAGATTAAAGTTCACTTAAGTGAAAGAAATCTTTAATGAAAGTATCCTTTTTAGGAGACTTCTCTTTTAGTGGCAATGGAGCCCACATACCAGTGGAAATCATGACACCAACTGAGTATAGGCCTAATTGGGGCCTTGATCCGGTGATGATCCCCTGTTGTGGAAGGAATTTTTCCACCTGCCAATAGGATCTAAGTTTGCACCTTGATGAGTTTGGACAACTGGTTAGGGAGTGACTCTAGGTTGGATAGCTTCTCATGAAAGACATCAAGATTTTTTTGAGAATAGGAGTGGTTTTGATATATTTTTTTGATTAATTGGATTGGTTTTCATTGATGTCAACCCTTGAAGAAAGTCTGGTAGCGAATTTCAGTATCACAAAGGTTTGGGTAATGGACCCAAGTTTGTTTGATGGAAAATGGTATGATTTTTTTATATATTTTCAGGTAAGACTATTCTATATGGATAGTACATGTCATTCTATTTCCGGTGGTATGTATAACGTCACATAACTCCTTACGGTTAGAGAGTTATGGCCATGTGAAGTTGGAAAACCCTCATGAGTCATCTAGAAGCCCCAAAAGGTCAAAATAGTCAATGTGGTTGCAAAGAATAAATTATTTAAATAATAAAGTGAAGTGATGAGTGTACTATAATTCAAAGTGGATACAAAAGAAATTATTTAAATAATAAATTTAATGGAGAAATTACTAAGTGGACAAGTGGTTAGAAGTGGGTTAGCCCTAAAATAAGGAAAGTGGGTTAAGATGGTTAGAAGGTAATTTAAATAATAAAGTGAAGTGATGAGTGTATTATAAGTCAAAGTGGATGCAAAATAAATTATTTAAATAATAAATTTAATGGAGAAATTACTAAGTGCACAAGTGATTAGAAGTGGGTTAGCCCTAAAATAAGGAAAGTGGGTTAAGATGGTTAGAAGGTAACCCCTTGAGGAAGCTACATGAAGTATAAATAAGAGGCAAGGGTATCTCATTTTCAATCACACTTGAGCATATTGAGTATCTATAAGTGATTGAGGTAACCAAAGGATATCTAAGCCAAATTTCAGAGGGAAGGTGAAGTAAGGAAGGTTGAAATTCAAGGGATGATAAATTCTTTTGATGATGCTTTCTAAAGTATGTTATTTTCAGGGCATCTCAACATTTTTGCAATAAATTGTTTTCTAGAATGATTCAGACCGTAAAATTGGGATGTCATTGAGGAAACATATCCAAGTAGTTGTCATAAAAATTTCTGCTTGTGGGTTGTTGTATTTTTGGAGTTACACTCCATGGAAAATAAGGTTTGTGGCTAGTTCTGAAACTAGTCTAAAACAAGTGTTTTGGGTAAACACGTCATAACTTCTTCATAACAGCTCCAAATTCAGTAAGAAAAAATGTATTGGTTAGAGTACATTCTGTAGTATTCTTTGTACCATTTTCAAATCCATAAAACGAAACATTCTATGTGGGGCACGCTCTACAAGTTCTCTCTCTAGAATAAGCCATAATTCAACAAGGTATACCATTTTTTCTATAACTCCTTTTTTGAGAGGTTCAAAGTAGTGAAACCTGGAGGAATTGAAAAAAAAGACACTGAAGTACATTGTGTACTATTTTCATATATTCATTCATTACAAGTACATAGTTATTATTATTTCAATTTAGTGTTATTGACTAATCCAAAATTAGCCATGTGAGACTAAAGTAAAGTTTTATGAAAATGCTATAGTCTCTTGTTGTTAAAGTTAATGAAGGTTTGCAGGTATGTGATCATATACAGTAGGTATATTACAGAGTTACAAATCAGATTTGGATGATGAAATTGATGAGGGCTTTTGGTTGAGGTACATGTTGGGTACATGGTTGAGACAAGTAGTTGATGAGTTGGCACATACATGAGGTGTATATTTTATGATGTGGGTACATATTGATGAGTCATAGTTTATGTGTATTGGATGCATGATTGGTACATATTTAGTGCATGGTTGATGCACTCATTGATGATATAGGTTGAGTTAGAGTTTGGTGCATGGTTCATGCACTTGTTTATGGTACAGGTTGTTTACATGTAGTTTGGACAGGTTATTGTGACAAGTTATTTGGACAGGTTTGGTGTGCATGGTTGATGCATTTGTTTATGGTATAGGTTGAGGTGCCAGTTGATGTATCGTACATTTTAGCATAGTTTATTGKTACAATTTGTTACAGGTTGATTATAGGTTGATTGGTACAGGTTTACAGCAGTATATCTCATAGTGATAGTGTGACAGTGGTTCCATCATTCTAATTCTAGATTAGGGAGGTTGGACAGGGCAAGGACAGGTGGTTGTAGCCACCTTCYGATTGTAGCTAGAGAAAATAGGGGGTTGTAGCCTCCTTCTAGTTGTAGCCAGAGAATTGGGGACTTGGAGCTTCCTTCAGGTTGTATCCTGAGAAACCAGGCGGTTGTAGCCTCCTTCTGGTTGTAGCCAAAGAATTGGGGAGTTGGAGCTTCCTTCAGGTTGTAGCCTGAGAAACTAGGGGGTTGGAGCCTCCTTCCAGTTGCAGCTGGAAAACAAAGGAAGTTGGTGCTTCCAATGAATGTAATTCTTAAAGACATATAAGAAAAAACATACTATGATTTTCTCCCACTTTGGGTTTCCACGTAAAAACACTAGTGTGTGTGTATGATTGTTCATTTGTTCATTGTTTATTTACTCTAGAACTATTGGATGTTAATGCTACATTGATATAACACTTGAATTTTGTGGTTAAAAAGGATTATTTATCTCTTATTGATTCACCCCCCCTCTCAGTAATCCAACAATTGGTATCAAAGTGGGTTCCTTTATGGAACAGTTTAACCACTAGAAGGAGATCATGGATTATTTTGAGAATGGAGTACCATTGTTTAATGGTCAGAATGGTTTAAATTATGAGTTATGGAGTTGAAGGACGAAAGTATTTTTATAGGCATAGGGGTATTATATTTGGTTATTAGTCGTTAAAGGATATGATAGTTCAAAAACGACAAAGACTACAGCGAAGAAAGAATTGAACAAGAATAAAAAAATAGAAATGGATTTCATCTGCGAAGGATTACCTAAACTGGTAAGAGAAAAGGTTGGTAAATATTCATCAGCGAAAGAAATTTGTGATAAGTTACATGACATATATTCTTCACCCATCGTAGGTTTAGAAAATTTCAAAGAATATGCAGGTACAGATCAAGAAGAAATATGTTCACCATGTCAAATAGATTCAGATGATGAAGAGTACATAATCAACAATGGTATGTTGTTTTTATTTAATTGTGAAAAACTTGGACATCTTGAAATAGAATTCCATGAAGGAAATGAGACAGAAAAACTAATTGAAAAGGAAGACAATTATGAAGAAAAATTGATTAGTGTTTTAGATGAACTAAGAAAAGAAAGATAAGAAAACAAGTCGCTCAAGAAAGAGTTGATGAAACAAAAGGAAAGTGTTCACATTTTTTAAGAAGCACAATAGGTCATCGAGAACTTAAGAACTCAAAGAGAAGAAGCCAGAAAGATCGAATAAAATATTGAATATCAAAAGAAGTATTTGGAAGCCAACATAGCAGCACGGAAGAAAGAAGCAGAAATGAGAGAGAAGATATTAAAAGATCACCTTAAGGAAATAACTAACGATCTAAACCATATTGAGGCAGAGTTTGGTCAAGAAGAGAAAGGACTTGAAGAAGAAATAATCACATTAAAAATCTATCTTGAAGAAGTGAAAATAACAGAAGAAGTTATGAAGTCTCAGATAATGAAGAAAGAAGAAGAGGTTGAGAATCTTGAAGAAGAAGTTGTCACATTGAGAAGTAAAATCTCCAATCTCAGCAAGAACATTGAAGAGACAGAAACATCCACATCAGTAAAGAGAATGAAGAGAAGCACACTAGGTAGCTATAAAAGAAGAATGAAGAAAACATAAAGAGTTATGCAGAAGTAATCAAAGAAAGGAATCATCGTCAACCAAAATCTAAGAAAATTCTTGAAGATACATCTTCAAGAAGACCATCTATGTTCAAGCCAGAAAGAAGATTCAATCATGATCATGATTAGTCAAGGAAGAAATTCAGAAGGACTACACCACAAATAAGATCATTCACTTCCACGTATGAAAATTTCTTTTATGGTCATTATTTTTATTGTACTAATTTTGGACATAAGGTTGTAGATTGGAGGGATTATAAAAGAAATCTTCAAGCAAGAAATGTCTATGTGGCCCCACGTACCATTGAATGTTACAAATGTCATAACTATGGACACATAACTAGTGATTGTAAAACCATGATTGATACTTCCATGAAAGAGAACACTGATATCATATATAAGAAAGTATGGATATGAAAACACGAAGAATAGATGAACAAAGACCAGGTCCCAGAGATCACAATATTGGCAATAAAACGAGATGAAGAAAATTCTACAAAGAAAAAGAAAGATGTCAGATACAGAAAGGTTTGGAAAATAACTGAAAGAAAATAAGAAGAGATAAATAAGGAACAGGTTCAAGAGATTGTACTTTCAAGCATTGTAGTGAAAGATGAATCCACAAACAGAAAGAAAGAAGTCAGAGATCATAGAGATGATGAATCTACTAATGAATATGATGATGAATACACTTCAAAGTAGGAATTGTTCTAAGCCATCTGGCTTAGAGACTCCTAGCTAATATGAATAATAGAAAGGGGGAGGCTATGAGGTAGCTGAGACAGACTAGAGAACCATCCTTCGATCAGCTTGCGGAATTTAAGTAGACAGATTCAGTGCATTCAGTTAGCAGAAGTACAATATGATAGATTAATCAGTTGTGATAGTACTTCATTATAGTACAATGACATATTAGTGAAAATTATGGACAGTTGTGTAGCAGAGTCTTGAACAATATGGACACATATGGATGTGAAATCAGCTTTTATGAACGGGGAACTTGAAGAAGAAGTCTACATTGAACAACTGGTTCCTAGAGAATTGTACTCTAGAGTGGATAAATATCTACAACAGGAAGGGTTCAGAAAAGGAAGTGTAGACAACAACCTCTACATCAGCTTAACTCAAGATGCTATTTTATTAACTGAAGTTTATATTGATGATATTATTTTTGGAAATACTGATGACAGGTTAAGCCATAAATTTGTAAAGGATATGCAGAATGAATTTGAAATGTCATTACTTGGAGAACTATCCTTCTTTCTGGGACTTCAGATACATCAAAGAAACCAAGGAATTTTTATTTCTCAAACTAAGTATATCAGATAAATAATAAAGAGGTTCGGAATGGAAGATTTCAAACTAGTTACCACTCCTATGCAAACCAGTTGCAAGTTGTGCAAATATGATGATTCAAAGTCTACAGACCAGAGACAATACAAGTTAATGACTGGTAGATTACTATATGTTACATTATCTAGACCAAATGTAATGCAGGCAGTTGGACAGGTAGCATGATTTCAAGCAGCACCAAAGGAATCACATGTCATAGCAGTGAAGAGGATTTTCACATATCTCAAAGAAATAGAAGATTTTGGATTATGGTATCCAAAAGGAAAGGATCTATCACTTATTTCCTACACATATGCAGATTGGGTAGGTTGCATTGATGACCGACGAACAACTAGTGGTGTAGTGTTCTACTTGGGTGATTGTTTAGTATCTTGGCTAAGTAAGAAACAATCATTAGTATCTTTATATACAGCCAGGGCAGAGTATATTGCAGTAGCAACATGTTGTACACAAGTTCTATGGATGAAAACAAATATGACATATATATACATGTTGAGTATAATGAGACCATTCCAATCTATTGTGTTAATACAAGAGACATCAATATCTCAGAGAACCCGGTGATGCACTCCAAAATGAAGCACATTCCAATCAAGTATCACTTTCTACAGGAGCATGTTGCAAAGCAGAACATCGGAGTTGAATGTGTGGGAAGAAAATAACAAGTGGCAGACATATTTACAAAATTGTTTCCACACGAAGCCTTTAAGTATCTTTGCTAGAGACTCGGAGTAATTTCTACTCCAAAATGAATGCTTTTGAATGCTTATATTTTATGTCTTAGATTTACACAAGGAAGCACCATAAAGAGGACATTTTAGGTTGGGAGATCAGTTTTAGGAAGATTTCATTCAGGGGGAGTATCCCCAAGGATAGTTCAGTTAGGGGGAGCAACCCCGGATGGAAAGATACATTTTCCAAAAGGGGGAAATATTTATCAGATGCAGGATAGAAATGCTTGGAGAGAGAGCACAAAGGCATGGTTTCAGGGGGAGAAATGGTCATAGGAGGAGCATGAGTGATATGAGTTCAGTATTTCATCAGATTGTTTTCATCAGTGCCAAAGGGGGTGATTGTTGATTAATTTGGTTGGTTGTCATTGATGTCAACCCTTGAAGAAATTCCAGTAGCACAAAGGTTTGGGTAATGCACCCAAGTTTTCTTGATGGAAAATGGTATGAGTTTTGATATATTTTCAGGTAATACTATTTTATGTGGATAGTGCATGTCATGCCATTTCCGTTGGAATGTGGAACATCACATAACTCCTCACGGTTAGAGAGTTATGGCCATGTGAAGTTAGAGAACCCTCATGAGTCATCTAGAAGCTCCAAAAGGTCAAATTAGTCAAAGTGTTTGCAAAGAAGAAATTATTTAAATAATAAAGTTATGGAGAAATTACTAGGTGGACAAGTGGTTAGAAGTGGGTTAGCCCTAAAATAAGGAAAGTGGGTTAAGATGGTTAGAAGGTAATTTAAATAATAAAGTGAAGTGATAAATGTACTATAATTCAAAGTAGATGCAAAATAAATTATTTAAACAATAAAGTTAATGGAGAAATTACTAAGTGGACAAGTGGTTAGAATTGGGTTAGCCCTAAAATAAGAAAAGTGGATTAAGATTGTTAGAAGGTAACCCCTTGAGGAAGTTGCATGAAAGTATAAATAAGAGGCAAGGGTCTCTCATTTTCAATCACACTTGAGAATATTGAATAACTACAATTGAATGAGGTAATCAAATGATATTTAAGATGAATTTTAGAGGGAAGGTGAAGTAAAGAAGGCCAAAATTCAAGGGAGGATAAATTCTTTTGATGATGCTTTCTAAGGTATGTTATTTTCAAGTCATCTCACCATTTTCACAATAATTTATTTTCTAGGATGATTTAGACCGTGAAATTGGGAAGACGCTGAGGAAACATATCCATGTAGTTGTGATACAAATTTCATCTTTTGGGTCGTTGTATTTTGTGCAGTTACACTCCGTGGAAAATAGTGTTTGTGGCTAGTCCTGAAACTAGTCTAAAACATGTGTTTCGGGTAAAAATGTCATAAATTATTCATAACAGATCCAAATTTAGTAAGAACAAAAGTATTGGTTAGAGTACAGTCTGTAGTATTTTTGTACCATTTTCAGATCCATACAGCAAATATTCCATGCAGGGCACGCTCTACAATTTTGCTCTCTAGAATAAGCCATAATTCAACAAGGTATGTCATTTTTACTATAACTCCTTTTCTGAGAGGTTCCAAGTAGGGAAACCTGGAGGAATTGCATAAAAGACACTGAAGAACATTTTGTACTATTTTTATATCTTTATTCATTACAAGTACATAGTTGTGATTATTTCAAGTTAGGGTTGTTGACTAATCCAAAATTAGTCATGTGAGGCTAAAGTAAAGTTTTATGAAAATGTTATAGTCTCTTGTTGTTAAAGTTAAGGAAGGTTTGCATGTATGTGATCATATACACCAGGTCTATTACAAATTTAAAAATCAGATTTGGATGATGAAATTGATGAGGGTGTTTGGTTGATGTACATGTTGGATACACGGTTGATACAAGTAGTTGATGAGTTGGCACATACATGAGGTGTATAGTTTATGATGTTGGTACATCTTGATGAGTCATAGTTTATGTGTATTTGATGCATGATTGGTACATATTTAATGCATGTTTGATGCATTGGTTGATGGTATAGGTTTAGGTAGAGGTTGGTGCATGGTTCATGCACTTGTTTATGATACAGGTTGGTTACAAGTTGTTTGGATAGGTTATTGTGACAAGTTATTTGTAAGGGTTTGGTGCATGGTTGATGCATTTGCTTATGGTGTAGGTTGAGGTACAGGTTCATGTATAGTACATGTTGGCATAGGTTATTGGTACAGGTTGTTACAGGTTGATTGGTACATGTTTACAACAGTATATCTCATAGTGATAGTGTGACAGTGGTTCCATCATTCTACTTCTACATCAGGGTGGTTAGATGGGGAAAGGACAGGTGGTTATAGCTACCTTCCAGTTGTAGCTGGAGAACATAGTGGGTTGTAGCCTCCTTCTGGTTGAAGCCAAAGAATTGGGGAGTTGGATTTTCCCTCATATTGTAGCCTGAGAAACTAGGGGGGTGTAGCCTCCTTCTTGTTGTAGCCAGAGAAATGGGGAGTTGGAGCTTCTTTCAGGTTTTAGCCTGAGAAACTAGGGGGTTGGATCCTCCTTCCGGTTTCAGCTGGAAAACAAAGAAATGTGGTGCTTCCAATGAATGTAGTTCTTAAATACATATAAGAAAAAACATTACGTGTTTTTCTCCCACTTTGGGTTTCCATGTAAAAAAACTGGTGTACTGTGTATGTGTATGATTGCTCATTTGTTCATTGTTTATTTACTATGCAACTATTGTATGATAATGCTACATTGATATAACACTTTAATTTTGTGGTTAAAAGGGATTATTGATCTATTATTAATTCACCCCCCCTCTCAGTAATCCAACAATAGGTATCAAAGGGGGTTCCTTCATGAAACAGTTTAACCACTGGAAGGAGATCACAGATTATTCTAAGAATGAAATACCATTGTTTAATGGTAAGAATGGTTTAAATTATGCATTATGAAGTGGAAGTACAAAAGTATTTTTACAGGCACAGGGGTATTATATTTGGCTATCAGTCGTTACAAGATATGATAGTTCAAAAATGGAAAAGAGTACAGCTAATAAGGAATTGAAGAAGAATAACAAAATAGCAATGGATTTCATCTGCGAAGGATTACCTAATCCGGTAAGAGAAAAGGTTGGTAAATGTTCATCAGCCAAAGAAATTTTGGATAAGTTACATGACATATATTCTTCACCCATGCTAGATTCAAAAAATGCCAAAGAAGATGGAGGTACAAATCAATAAGAAATGTGTTCACCATGTCAAACAAATACAGACGATGAAAATACATAATCAACAGAGGTATGTTGTTTTGCTTTAATTGTGAAAAACGCGGACATCTTGAAATAGAATGCCATGAAGGAAAGGAGACAAAAAAAACTAATTGAAAAGGAAGAAAATTATGAAGCAAAATTGATTAGTGCTTTAGATGAACTAAGAAAAGAAAGAGAAGAAAACAAGTCACTCAAGAAAGAGTTGATGAAACAAAAGAAAAGTGTTCACATTTTTTAAGAATCCCAATAGGTCATTGAGAAATTAAGAACTCAACTAGAATAAGCCAGAAATATCAAAGAAAATCTTGAATATCAAAAGCATTATTCGGAAGCCAACATAGCAGCACGGAAGGAAGAAGCAGAAATGAGAGATAATATATTGACAGATCACCTTAAGGAAAGAACTAACAATCTAAACTAGCGTGAGGCAGAGTTTGGTCAAGAAGAGAAAGAACTTGCGGAAGAAATAATCACATTAAAAATCCATCTTGAAGAATTGAAAAGAACAAAAGAAGTCATGAATTCTCATATAATGAAGAAAGAAGAAGAGGTTGAGAAGCTTGAAGAAGAAGTTGTCACATTGACAAGTAAAATCGTTAAGCTCAACAAGAACGTTGAAGAGACAGAAACATCCACATCAGTTAAAGAGAATGAAGTGAAGCACTCTAGGTTGCTAGAAAAGAAAAATGAAGAAAATAGAAAGAGTTATGCAGAAGTACTCAAAGGAAGGAATCATGGTCAACCAAAATCTAAGAAAACTATTGAAGATACATCTTCAAGAAGACCATCAATGTTCAAGACACAAAAAATCTTAAATCATGATCATGATCAGTCAAAGAAGAAATTCAGAAGGACTACACCACAAAGAAGATCATTCACTCCCAAGTATGCAACTTTATTTTATGGTCATTGTTTTTATTGTACTAATTTTGGACATAAGATTGCAGATTGTAGGAATTATAAAAGAAATGTTCAAGCAAGAAATGCCTATGTGGACCCATGTAACATTGAATGTTACAAATATCATAACTATGGAAACATAGCTAGTGATTGTAGAAGCATGATCGATACTTCCATGAAAGAGAACATGGATATCAAATATAAGAAAGTATGAATAAGAAAACACGAAGAACAAGTGAACAAATACCATGTCCCAAAGATTGAAATATTGGCAATAAAACGAGATGAAGAAAATTATACAGAGAAAAAGAAAGATGTTACATACAGAAAGGTTTGGAAAATAACTGAAAGAAGAGGACATGTAAATAAAGAACAGGTTCAAGAGATTGTAATTTCAGACATTGTATTGAAAGATGAATCCACAGATAGAAAGAAAGAAGTTAGAGCTCATAGAGATGATGAATATACTAATGAAGATGATGATGAATACACTTCAAAGAAGGAATTGTTCTGAGCCATCCGACTTATAGACTCCCAGATAATATGAATAATAGAAAGGGGGATTCTATGCGGTAGCTGATACAGACTAGAGAACCATCCTTCGAGTAGCTTGCAGAATTTTAGTAGACACATTCAGTGCATTCAGTTAGAAGAAGTACAATATGATAGATTAATCAATTGTAGCAGTACTTCATGATATTATAGTGACATATGAGTCAACATTATGGACAGTTCTGTAGTAGAGTCTTGAATAGTATGGACAGATATGGATGTGAAATCAGCTTTTCTGAACGGGGAACTTGAAGAAGAAGTCTACATTGAACAACTAGTTTCTAGAGCATGGTACTCTAGATTGGATAAATATCTATAGTAGGAAGGGTTCAGAAAAGGAAGTGCATACAACAACCTCTACATCAAGGTAACTCAAGATGGTATTTTATTAATTGAAGTTTATATTGATGATATTATTTTTGGAAGTATTGATGGCAGGTTAAGCCATAAATTTGCAAAGGATATGCAGAATGAATTTTAAATGTCATTACTTTGAGAACTATTCTTATTTATGGGTCTTCAGATACGTCAAAGAAACCAAGGAATTTTTATTTCTCAAACTAAGTATATCATAGAAATGCTAAAGAGATTCGGAATGGAAGATTGGAAACCAGTTACCACTCCTATGCAAACTAGTTGCAAGTTGAGCAAAGATGATGATTCAAAGTCTACAAACGAGAGGCAATACAAGTCAATGGTTGGTAGCTTACTATATGTGACAACATCCAGACCAGATGTAATGCAGGAAGTTGGACAAGTGGCACGATTTCAAGCAGGACCAAAGGAATCATATGTCATAATAGTGAAGGGGATTTTCAGATATCTCAAAGGAACATAAAATTTTGGATTATGGTATCAAAAAGGAAAGGATCTATCACTTATTTCTGACACAGATGCAGATTGGGCAGGTTGCATTGATGACCGACGAGGCACTAGTGGAGCAACGTTCTACTTGGGTGAGTGTTTGGTATCTTGGCTAGGTAAGAAACAATCATTAGTATATTTATCTACAGTCGAGGCGGAGTATATTGCAGTAACAACATGTTGTACACGGGTTCTATGGATGAAACAAACTCTGATAGATATACAAGTTGAGTATGATGAGCCCATTCCAATCTATTTTGATAATACAAGCGCCATCAATATCTCAAAGAACTCAGTGATGCACTCCAAAATGAAGCACATTCCAATCAAGTATCACTTTCTATAGGAACAGGTTGCAGAGAAGAACATCAGAGTTGAATATGTGGGCACAAAATAACAAGTGGCAGACATATTTAAAAAATCGCTGCCACGGGAAGCCTTTGAGTATCTTTTCCAGAGACTTAGAGTAATTTCTACTCCAAAATGAATGTTTTTTAATGCTTATCTTATATGTCTTAGATTTACACGAGGAAGCATCATAAATAGGACAGTTCAGGTTGGGAGATCAGTTTTAGGAAGAGTTCAATCAAGGAGAGTATCCCCAAGGATAGTTCAGTTAGGGGGAGTAGCCATGGATGGAGAGATACCTTTTCCATTGATGACAAAGGGGGTTATATTTATCAGATGCGGGTTAGAAATGCTTGGAGAGAGAGCACAGAGGCATGGTTCTAGGGGAAGCAATGGTCACAGGGGGAGCATGAGTGATATGAATTCAATATTTCATCAGAGTGTTTCCATCAATGCCAAAGGGGGAGATTTTTTATTAATTGGGTTGATTGTCATTAATGTCAACCCTTGAAGAAATTCTGGTAGTGAATTCTGGTAGCACAAAGGTTTGGGTAATGGACCCAAGTTTTTTTGATGAATAATGGCATAAGTTATGATCTATTTTCAGGTAAGACTATTCTATATGGATAGCACATCTCGTGCAATTTTTGGTGGTATGTGGAACGCCACATAAGTCCTCACGGTTAGAGAGTTATGGCCATGTGAAGTTGGAGAACCATCATGAGTCATCAAGAAGCCCCAAAAGAAAAAAATAGTCAAAGTGGTTGCAAATAAGAAATCATTTAAATAATAAAGTGAAGTGATGAGTGTACTATAATTCAAAGTGGATACAAAAGAAATTATTTGAATAATAAATTAAATGGATAAATTACTAAGTGGACAAGTGGTTAGAAGTGGGTTAGCCCAAAAATAAGGAAAGTGGGTTAAGATGGTTAGAAGGTAATTTAAATAATAAAGTGAAGTGATAATTGTACTATAATTCAAAGTGGATAGAAAATAAATTATTTAAATAATAAATTTAATGGAGAAATTACTAAGTGGACAAGTTGTTAGAAGTGGGTTAGCTATAAAATAAGGAAAGTGGTTAAGATGGTTAGAAGGTAACCCCTTGAGGAAGCTACATGAAAGTATAAATAAGAGGCAAGGGTCTCTCATTCTCAATCACACTTGAGAATATTGAATATATACAAGTGAGTGAGGTAACCAAAGGATATCTAAGCCGAATTTCAGAGGGAAGGTGAAGTAAAGAAGGTCAAAATTCAAGGAGGATAAATTGTTTTGATGATGCTTTCTAAGGTATGTTATTTTTAGGTCATCTCACCATTTCCGCAATAAATTTGGTTCTAGAATGATTCAGATCATGAAATTGGGAGGTCCTTGAGGAAACATATCCAGGTAGATGTGATAAAAAATTCTACTTGTGGGTCATTTTATTTTTGGACTTACACTATGTGGAAAATAGGGTTTGTGGCTAGTCCTAAAACTAATGTAAAACATGTGTTTCGGGTAAAATCGTCATAAATTATTCATACCAACTCCAAATTCAGTAAGACCAAATGTATTGGTTAGAGTACAGTCTATAGTATTCGTTTTACCATTTTCATATCCATACAATAAATATTCCGTGCGGAAAACGCTCTACAAGTTCGCTCTCTAGAAGAAGTCAAAATTCAACAAGGTGTGCCATTTTTTCTATAACTCCTTTTCTGAGAGGTTCCAAGTAGTGAAACCTAGAGGAATTGCACAAAATACAATGAAGAACATTGTTTGCTATTTTCAAATATTTTTTCATTACAGGTGCATAGTTATGATTATTTCAAGTTAGGGTTGTTGACTAATCCAAAATTAGTCATGTGAGACTAAAGTAAAGTTTTATGAAAATGCTAGTCTCCCGTTGTTAAAGTTAAGGATGTTTTGAAGGTATGTGGTCATATACACCATGTCTATTACAAATCTACAAATCAGATTTGGATGATGAAATTGATGAGGGCTTTTGGTTGAGGTACATGTTGGGTACATAGTTGAGACAAGTAGTTGATGAGTTGGCAGATACATGAGGTGTATATTTGATGATGTTGGTACATCTTGATGAGTCATAGTTTATGTGTATTTGATGCATGATTGGTACATATTTAGTGCATGGTTGATTCACTTGTTGATGGTACAGGTTGAGGTAGAGGTTGGTACATGGTGGATGCACTTGTTTATGGTACAGGTTGATTACAGTTTGTTTGGACAGGTTATTAGTATAGGTTTGGTGCATAGTTGATGCATTTGTTTATGGTACAAGTTGAGGTACAGGTTGATATATGGTACATGTTGGCATAGGTTATTGGTATAGGTTGTTACAAGTTGATTATTGGTTGATTGGTATATTTTTATAGTAGTATATCTCACAATGATAATGTGAAAATGGTTCCATCATTCTGCTTCTACATCAGGGTGGTTGGACAGTGCAAGGATAGGTGGTTGTAGCCGGAGAACATAGGGGGTTGTAGCCTCCTTCTGGTTGTATCCAGATAATTGGGGAGTTGGAGTTTTTCTCAGGTTGTAGCCTGAGAAACTAGGGGGTTGTAGCCTCCTTCTAGATGTAGCCAGAGAATTGGGGAGTTGGAGCTTCCTTTAGGTTGTATCTTGAGAAACTAAAGGGTTGGAGCCTTCTTCCAATTGTAGTTGGAAAACAAAGGAAGTTGGTGCTTCCAATGAATGTAATTCTTAAAGACAAATAAGAAAAATAATTAGGTGGTTTTCTCCCGCTTTGTGTTTCCACGTAAAAACGATGGTGTACTATGTATGTGTATGATTTCTCATTTTTTCATTGTTTATTTACTCTGCAACTATTGGATGATAATGAAACATTGATATAACACTTGAATTTTGTGGTTAAAAAATATTATTTCTCTATTACTGATTCACCCCCCCTCTCAGTAATCCAACATATCTTGTGTTGCAACTCATCACATAGAGTTTCCAAAGAGGATAATTTGTTGGATAGTTCTACCCATTGAGTGGTATCTAGAGAGTTGTGGGTCCACCAAAAAAAGGTTAGTAGAGAGTGGTATCAAGGAAATCGACACTGCATTTTGGGTCTGTTGAGATAGTTGCTTGGTGGTGGGGAAAGTAGGTCCACCAAAAAGGCTTACTACAAAATGGTACCATGATGAGTAGGCTGACACAAGAATTATGTTGAGATGGGTCTCAAATAAGGGTGTAAGTAGGAACTAGAACATTTTTCATTTTTTTAATTTTTTTTTGTTGCTTATATTGGAGTTGTATTGCCACATAAATATTATTGTGCTAATAGAATTCCCAAATTCTCAATACTACAATTTATGTAGGAATTTCATGGATTGGAAGAGAGGGACAAGTTTTCCAAGCTCCTGAGGATAAGGGAGTACTAGGTGCCATAGCTCTCGAATACATATGCAAGGTCCAACAATAATACTCCATCCAATCTCTCAAGGAACCAACTAAAGAGGCTCGACCATGCCCTTGGTTGTACTACCTGGTCACTAAGGTACTAGAGAGTAATATTCCCAAGTGTTGTTCTTGGTGCACTATGGAAACAAGACAATTGATTGGCTTATATAAAGCTAGTTTCAAGTCACTAAGGGGAATTTTGATATACCTGAGGGTACGTGGAAGTGAAATTATGTATACAGGTGTTGTCTGATGTGGAACTACTCAAAGGGGTACCAACATAGGTTACAAGGATGCCCAACTAGGTGAAACTACTTGTATTCTTCCCCTACCATAGATTTACCCACTTAATGAAATATCACTATGTTATTTACAGTGATTGCAATATGTTTCTAGCCTGAAAAAAATTTCTCTAAAATATTGTCTTAGGAAAGTGCTCTGATACCGTTTATGGTGTTATTATTAGAAAAATAAAATATTAAGAGCATAAATAACATTTTCTAATAGCAATGGATAGTTGCAGAGAACTAGAATACCACAAATAACAATATCTTATTGATGGAAGTAATGTTCACTTTCCTCTTTGAGGGGGAAACCTCCAGTTGAGTAGAGCTCCAATGGCAAAGTGCTTCACAAGACATATTAATACAATGCTTCTACTTCTTTATGTAGTTATATCTACCTCCTAGGAACTTTCTAGTAGGGAAAACCTTTTAGTAATCCTTCTTACAATTAGTTATTTCACACTATATCTACTACATGAGCCTTATTTACTAGAGATAGCCTCGATACATGGTAACATATCTATCTACTTAAGGAGATTAGGGTAGGACACTAAGGTGGTCATACTTTCTTCATGTTATTTCATCCTTTAATATTGTAAGATGGACATGGGGAGGTTCCCTTCAAGATCAATGTTTCTCATTTGACCTCTAGAATTTTTTAATACATAAGCTACATAATTGATTTGTCACTCCATAGATGACCATGAATGGATTATATGGTGAGTGGTTTTTATTTTCATAATATTAAAATGTATTTATAGTTGGGGTAGATTGGTGACCAAAATTTATAGAAGAAGAAGGAAGGGGAGAAGGGATTAGATCTAGTTTCCGATAGAAATCTCTTGGAAGAAGGGAATATTTAAAACTCAACTTCATATGGAAGCTTCCCATCTAAAACACTTTATTAGGCATGAAAATGAGTATAGACCCTAGGGTCAAAAAATCAGGGCCAAAATTTATTGGTTAAAAGAAGGAGATGATCCTTACGAGTTTTATTTTGGTTATCGAAAGAGGAAGAGCACCTCTAAAATGAGTATGGGTCTACAAAACACTAATGGATTTTGAATGAAAACATGGATGAGATCAGTAACATATTTGGTCTTTGTTTCTATAGCAAATTGGCTCCATATCCTCATTATGACTATGTTGAGGAGGACATAAAGGAATGTAAAATCAACCTTTCCATGTGTATTTCTTGTCATGTTAGTTTCCTTTAATAACATAATATTTTCCACTATAGAAGATCTAGAAAGCCTTTCTCTAAGCTTTGTTTTAGGGAGGTATAAGGTTTCCTTTGGTCCATTGGCATTTATGTGGTATTCCTTTGGTCCATTAGCATTTATTTGTATGCATGGGAATTGATTGTAGCACAATGGATTGTAAGATTTCTAGAAGGACATGCTCCTTAGAAATATCTCCTCACTTACAAGACTCTTCATAGCATCAACGTTGGTAAGATATACATAAAGTTCAATTTTTTGTGACATAATTAGGTTTCCCTAGAACTACAAAATTCAAGGTCCTATCCTGCTTAAAAGGATTTGGGAGGCAGTCCCCGAGGTGTAGGACAGTCGGTGATGGAGTGTGTTGTTAAGCCACTCCGTGATGTTAAAGTCACCGGTTCGAAACCTGCGGGGACAAAAAATCCAACCATGTTAAGGGTTGGTGTGGCTCAGGCCGGGTGCGATCCCCGGGTGATTTTGACGGCTTAGATGCCCCTGAGT
>JASDQU010103109.1:205708-237684 GCA_032191745.1 Picea mariana
ACTTTTGATGATTTATGTATGTGTAATGGTGTTTGGATGTGATAAATGCCAATCTAATACTAGGTTAGCCATATTATCTGTTATTTGATTGAATTGTTGTGGAATATGTGTAAATGTAATTGAATCAAAATGTCGAGATAAGAGTCTAACTTGCAAGGATTTGCAGAAGAGGCAAGGATCACAGACATGGTACACATTGTTGAGATGTAGGATGACAAGTTGGGAATCTAATAAGACTCTAAGGTGGCGAATATGGTAGTGACTAGCCTCGAAAAGGAGGCCAATGATGACTGAGTATTTTTCTTGGTTGTTGGTTGCTGAGCCCAAACATATGCTTCTGGAGTGGAGCAGTGCATGTGAGGGGGTATAGAGGGCCCAAGTGGCCAAAGCGAGATTCTTTGTCCATCGACTAGCTTCGTCAGTGTAACCGATGTGGTATGCCAATGGAGGAAACATTTGTCAATAACACAAATGGTATATCAGACATGAGGCATGGAGGAAAAAAGAAGATTAAAAAATTCTACAAATGTGTACAAAAAAAAGAAAAATCCTAGTGTAGAAGGACTACGATCAGGCATTAAATTTCTTTAAGTACAACCCATTGACAGGTTCTTTGAGAGGGAATCCTTTTGGAGAGGCCACGATGTATGTGCCTTTAGTTAGGCAGTGTTGGACGGCATAGGGTCCATGCCAGAATGACTCGAATTTTCCATGGCCGAGGGTATCATGTGCGATATCGTAGGCAAAGACGAGGTCTCCTTCGTTAAATGAGAGAAGGTTGACATGGTGGTCAAAGGTGGCCTTCGAGCATTTTTTATCTGCCTTGTTGTTATGTAATGAAGACCAACAGTCTTCATCCAGTGACTCTAAGTTCAGCAAGCACTTCTCCATTGGAGAAGTGTCAAGTAATAGCTCGATAGTGGTGCGCAATGTGGGAATTTCACACTTGATGGGGAGAGTGGCTTCAACCCCATGGACAATATGAAATGGTGTAAAACCAGTGGAAGTTTTAATTGTCGTGCGATAAGCCCATAGTGATGAAAACAACATATGATGCCAATTGATCTTATGCTTGTTAACCATGCACTGCAACATGGTTTTGAGGACCTTGTTGACCACCTCTACCTGTCTGTTGGACTAAGGGTAGTATGGGGAAGTGAACTCGTGGGAGAAGCCTAACTTTGAGGAAATTTCGACGAAGATCTCATTCTCTAAATGTTTCACGTGATCAAAGACTAACTGTAGTGGGACTCCAAAGAGAGAAATGACATGGTTGAAGAAAAAATGTGTCGCAGTGTTAGTGGTGTTGTTGAAGGTAGGCATGGCTTCAACCCATTTGGTGAAGTAATCAGCTACCACGACGATTTACTTGTGCCCATTGCTAGATGGAGGGTTGGAAGTCATGAAGTCTATGCCCCATTTGTAAAAGGAGCCAACAATGATGACTGGGTGAAGAAGAGTAGGTGGTGCTTGTGATTTGTATGCATAAAGTTGGCATTTGTCACATTACTTCACCGCGTGGATCTAGTCATGAAACAATGTGGTCCAGAGGTAGCCTGCTCGAATGATTTTCTGGGCAATGGACATCCCTGAGAGGTGGCCACCATAGGCTCCATTGTGGCAATCATTCAGGACTCGATCGTCTTCATTAATGGTTAGACATTGACGAAGTATGGTGTCGACCCCACATCGATATAATATGTTACCAATGAGGAGATATCAAGGGGCATGATGGTGAATGCGTCGACAATCATCTTGAGAGAGGTGTGATCCAAAATTCTATGTTTGAAGGTAGACGAGAAGGTCGCCATACCAGGGGTCATCCGAGGGGATGTAGAAGAGGTGTTTGTCAGGAAAGTCCGTATTGACGGGTGAATTATCAGCGTCTGAGGGAAATGTCGTGATGAGTTCGGTGAGGACAAGTGATTTCTTGATTTTGGGAGTTGAAAAATCTAGGTCATATTCCTGAAGGATGACGATCCATCGAGGAAATTTTCTATTAATTTTCCATCGACTTAGCAAGTACTGCATGGGGTTGGAATCTGCCACGACTTTGGTAGTGCGAAGCAAGATATAATGACACATTTTTTGGACTGTGAGGACAACTCCAAGGGAGAGTTTTTCTTCAGGGTTGTATTTCAGGGTTGGTCCTGAAAGGTTTTTACTAATGTAGTAAATAGCGTGCTCGCGGCCATCATCCCCTAGTTGGACAAGAACTCCTGCTACTGAGACGGTTGAGGCCGATAAGTAGAGGATGTAGTCGTGATCATAGTCGAGTAAACTAATCAAAGGGGCATTGGACAACGCCTCTTTTAAATCATCAAAAGAGATTTGGGCATGTTCATCCCATCAAAATGCGATATCATGACACAATAAACAAAGGAAACCATGCACACGAGTGGCGTAATCTGGGACAAAATCTCGCAAAAAGTTGGCTTTGCCTTGTATGCTCTGCAGTTGGCGTAAATTTCGAGGTGGTGGAATTTTTGTGATAGCTTGGACTTTGAGGGGTCCACAGTGATGCCATGTTGGGAGACGATGAAACCAAGGAGGCGTTCAAGGGTGACACAAAATACACACTTGAGGGGGTTCAAGAGGATATTGTACTATCGACATCGTTGAAAACCGACCCGTAAGTCATCTATATGTTGAGTGTGTTTCTTGGATCGAGCAATGAGGTCAACCAAGTAAGCGAGGATGATGCGAGTGAGATCATGGAAGACATAGTTCATGGCTCATTGGAACGTCGCACCGGTGTTTTTGAGTCCAAAAGGCATGACATGATACGCAAAAGTAACCCATGGGGTGGTAAATGTGGTTTTATACTAATCTATTGGGTGGATCTCTATTTGATTGCAGCTATAGAATCCATCCATGAAGGACAAGGCCTCATGGTCGGTGCAGTCATCAATAATTTTGTCGATGGAAGGCATAGGGAAGTTGTCTTTGGGACAAGCTTGGTTGAGATCGTGAAAGTCGGTGCAGACGAGAATGGTGCCTTGTTTTTTGTTAATGGGGATAGGGTTGGAGACCTATGACATGTATGTGATGGGATATATGAACTGAACAACACGTAGTTTGTCAATTTCAGATTTTATGGCCGCTGCTTTGGAGGGGTGTAGTGGTCGTTTATTTTGATGTACATGGGTGATATTAGGCCATGTGTCGATATGATGTTCAACAATATAAGGATCAAGGTCGGGCATCTCCGTGTATGACCAGGAAGAAATGTCTCGGTATTCCTGAAAGAGAGCTTTGTAAGCTGTGAGTTCCTCAGGGGAGCATGCAGCACCTATGGTGATTTCCTCTATGATTCATGGTTTGATGGAAATGTCAATTTTGACAGTGGGGGAAATGTTGGCCATGTTGCCTTCTTCAAAAGCATCGGGGGCAAGGATAGGGTGGTTGAACCAGTCTATATGCCCATATGGGATGAAATCCTTTGTTTCAATTGCACATATGGATCCTTGTCTAAGAAGGTCAAAATATTACTATGAGAGAAAAAGCACTCTATGATGGAGCGCATTCCATGGACAATCGGGGGTAGATAGTTCTTCGAGGATATCTTCATCGTAGTGGAGAATGCGAGAATATAGGGGATCCAGGGAAGGAACATTAGTGACTATCACCATGTGATTATCTTTAGGGGTTGAAGATGTAGAGGGGGTATCGAAACTATGGTGTGATGGCGTGCTTGACATAAACCAAATGTCTAGACACTATGGGTTGTAGACTGTGGTTGGGGGTAAAATTTCCTAAGGAAAATGAACTGGAGAATTGGGGGGATTTGGAGGTAAATCCTCAAACAGTATATCTATGAACCATGGAGGGGTCGAAAGTGACTCAAGTTTAGAGGATGTGATGTGGACAATATCTATAGATGGAATAGGGGGAATCACTTGCATCATGGGGAGTGAGGTGGTTGGAAGATTTCGAATAAAGGCCATTTGATGATGCCTGTATTCAATGATCATAGGACACTGATATGTGAAATGATCAAGTGATTTGCAAATACAGAAAGGGCACCTCATCTGTCAATTGACTGAGGTCATGAAATAATAGATGTTAGTGACTCAGGGTACTTGATGACGTGGGTGGAGAGGAGTCTTTTTGAAAGCTCTGGCGTACTATCATTAGTGTATGTCGAAACTGAGGTAGCGTCAGGGAAATGATGAGTATAGTGGCCATACTTTGAACAAATGGAACATGTGAATTTGGTTTGCAACCCTTTTCTGCCTATAGTAGGGGACGTGGGGGTAATACTCGGGGTGCATGGTGAAGTGATGAGTGAGGTGGTTTCTCTCGGGAGTTGGATCAAATTACGTAACTCGGGGAGAGAGGGACATCTATTTGTAGGGTGTCCTTATCTCTCGCATAGTGCGCAAGGAGGTTGAAGTCATGGAGGAAGTGGAGTGGTGGGTTCTTTCTTCTTCCGCTTGCCCCCAGCTATGGTGGGGGTGCTGACAAGTGGGGGTGAAGGTGGTGCAGTTGGAGTTAGTATTGGAATCTGCATCGGGATTCCCTTTGTTTGGGGAGGTAGGGATGGTTGGGGGACCATCGCGGGTGGGTGTAGATACCATACCGGAATGGAAATCACCATGTTGGTAAGGGTAAACATTGTGAATACCTGAAAATATTGTATGCCCAGTGGGGGGTAGAAGAAGGGGATTTGAGTGAGGGCTTGGGGTATGGTCTCCCAAACTGGGATTTTCCCTTGGGGAAGGGTGAAATCGGGGGTACGTGGTGTTGTAGGTTTCTCAAATAATTCTTGAGATAATATTTCTTCAACTGGTGGGACGTCGGGGGGTGGAGAAGCCTCTGTGGGAGGGATAGTATCTCTAGTTTCAGTTCCATCAAAAGATACGACACACACTTGTGTCGAGGTGTGTATGAGCGATGGCGCTCCATGGTATGTCCCCATCAAGGATGGGTCCTTGAAAATTTTGGGGGGCATCTCTATGAGTGGGTAGACATCGGAATTAGTGTAGACAAGAGGTAGGATGTTATCAATGTTGGAGGAATGGTTAGGCTCGTAATGCGAAACTTGGTCGATGGTGATGATCTTCCCATTGTGGGGGGACATCATCGTTTGAAACACAGAAGAGGCAACAGCCTTCATAGCGTACATGTAGCTATGCCCAAACAAGATTTTGTAATAAAGTGGGGCGTCGATGACTTCAATATCGATGAGGATAGTTATTCCCCCAAGTTCAACAGGGACATTTTGAAATAGCCCTTTAGGAGAGGATGGTTGTCCATCATAAGTTCTCAAAGTGATGGCGGATGGTATTATCTCAGGGGAGCCAAGTTTCTGCCATACCGTTTTGGACATGATGCATGTGGATGCACCTTCATCGATGATACATCAATGAACTTTGGTGTTCCGAATATTGACTGCTATATGGAAAGATACCAAAGCGGGGAGATAGGGTTCCCCACAATCTAGATCAAATGTGATAAGTCTAGTATCAGCAGGGTCGACTACCCCCAAGGCGGAAATCAATGATTTTCATTGATTGGGATAGGTTTGGAGGACCTCCAAGACTGACATGGCTGCAGGAGATTGCACCAAGTCATCAACTAGGTTGTAATTGTTTGTCGCCCTAGCCTGAGGGTTGTTGACATTTCGTCGTAATGGGATGCGAGGAATACGAATGGGTGGTTTAGTGTTAGGGTGTGGAATCATCAAAGGTTGTCCGGTTGTAAATGGAGCTTCTTCCGAAGTGGTGGGAGTAGATTCAAGGGGTGCATTGTATTGATGACTGCATGTTTGTAGAAGAATTTCTTCTTCACTAGTGAGGAGGATATTGCAATCCGCCAGATTCCCATGGTTTTGATATTGTCCCATCTGTGGTGGGGCAGGATGCATCTCCTGCTGGATATTCATCACACCTTGGTGTGGAATAGGGTTTTGCAACAAAGTCAGGGGTGGTTGTTGCAAATACTGTTGTGGGGCCTGTTGAGGAGCGGGCAGTGCTAGAGGACGTGGTGAAATCATGGAATCTTTCATCTGTTTGAAGTCATCTATTTGGGGGAAATGGTGAGTATAATGACCATGCTCACCGCAAAGGGAACAAGGGAATTTCATCCAGAGGTTGTTTTTTTCCTCCCTTGGCGTTTGTTGTTATTTCCCCCTTGGGGGTTCTATTTCCCTTGATTATGGTTTCCCCCAGCAGGTTGGTTTTGTTGGGGGTTATTTCCCCTTGGTCCTAGGTTATTATTGTTTAGGTTTTTCCCTTTATTTTTGGCATTATTCGGCTGATGGGCCAGATTTTCCATATCCAATTGTTCAAAATTTTTAAATTGTTGAATGGGAGAGGGATGAACAAAGTTAACCCCAGTGTGTGGTTGTCCTTGTGGAGGATTAATGGGCTGTGGAGGGCCAGGAAATGGAAAGTACGAATTATTTTGTAGTAATGACCCGTAGGGTGCATGGGAAGGCGTAGCGCTTTCACTAGTGGTCAAGGTGTAAGCTGAGGTAGAGAGGGTACTAGAACTTGGTTGAACAGTTGGTCGCATCATGGGTGTCAATGCAGGTCCACTCATGGGTGGGGGGGGAACAGCAGGGTATGGTTGTTGATAAGCGAGAGGAGGCTAATAAGGGGGTCCTCCATACATTGGTGGATTTTGGGGTGTACTATACATAGGTGGTGGTTGGATGTACGGATTGTGGTGTGTTGTGGTACAAATCAATCCATCCACTGAGTGAGACATCCCAGGTTTGTCCTGGTCGAATGGTACGGGTCTCGGGGTGTCAGGTCGTACCGTATATAAGTATCTTGACTGTGCATAAATGAGGTCGTATTGTTGAGCCTTACCGATAGATTCCTCTTCAGATTGGGGGAAGGTGGAGGCCACATCTTTGGCAAGGAGAGGGACGAGTGATCTGAGAAACCAATCAAGGCATTGTTGTTTGGTGGTTTCTTCTTTGCATAAACTACGTCTCCGATGCCATTCGTGAATGTGGCCGGCGATATGTGTGGCTGAGGTTTTTTTTAACTCGGAGAGCAGTTCTATACCATTGTCATGGCGAATTGTTAGTTGAAAGAAGGTCAAAAATGTTTTGGCCAATGATTCAAAAGTCACATGGGACCCTGATTTTTCGTTTACATACCACTTGGTTGATGGGACTGTGAGTGTGCGTTGAAATAACTTTAAACGGAAGGAGTCATCCATGATGTTTTTTTAAGAGAACCATAAGTGGAAGTTCACGATATGCTTGGTGAGATATTCTCCCACCTTCCCTTCAAACTTGGGAATGTCTAAATCTAGTTTGGTGGGAATTGCAGGCCATGTGGGGTCATGTAATACAGGATCATTGGTGAGATTAATCAGATATGGTATGTTGAGGGAGGCCAAATATGGCATGTGGAGTGGCGATGGAGGATTAGTGCCAGCCATGGTGTGAGCAGGTTGTGTACCTGGCCCTTGAGGGGGGTTGGGTGGGGTTGTACTTCCCCCTTGAGAAGAAGTTTGCCCCCTTCTTCCTTGTAAAGGAGAGATAGTGGATGGTTGGCCTTGGGAATTGGACCCAAGTAAAATGGAACCAAGTAAATTTGATCCCAATGTAGTATCACTCACAGTGGTGTGAGAGGGTTGATCCGATGATTTGGCAAGGCTAGGAACGCTTCCTAGGATAGAAGGGAGGTTCTGCAAGCATCTGGAACGATGAGGAATCTGTGGGTCCCCTATGATGTCCGACTAGCAAAGTGAATGTGTGCAGATGGTGATGAGAGCAATAAATGAACAAGAGTCTTTGTATAATTTGGATCTTCACAATATATCTCACAATCGCATGTAATCACAAGAGCATCATACATAAATCAATTGAAAAGAAGCATACATGTGGGTAGGTTAATTTTGTCCACGTGGGAGAAAAAATAAAACAAATGCTCATGTCCTAAAAAAATGTAATGTCCTTCCTCTCAAATAGCACTGGACCTTCCAATAGCACTCAACAATGGAGTCTGAAGCCATCGGAAGAGGAACTAGTGAAGGATGAACCAATCAGTTATAATGAGGGGTAGAGGGTGCATACCTCGAAAGAGCTGGTGATATTTCCCAATAGCCACACAAAATATGATCAAGGTGCAATTGCATCCCACAATTGCCACCTAGGTAGATGTCCTAAAATTTGGCCACTAGGTACCTCAGTCAAAGTGCGACATTTAAATTTACGACCTCAAAAATGGGTCACGGGTTGGATCTCTTCCAAGAGGTGGGTGCCTCAAGGGGGGATGTGCAGAACAACCGGACCTCAGCCTTCGACCCTTCACGGGTATCTCCCTACCTTATGGTGTAGGAACACTCAACTTGGAGGATTTTAAAGTTCCCTATTTGTCAACTTCTAATGTTTGAAGATGTGAGAACTAGATAATAGGGAGTTATTTAGATGCCTATCCCCAAGATCCTACCTAAACTAAAAACTTTCTTTTGGCACCTCCAGTGGAGGAAAACTTAGTGAGTTTTTTAGAAAAAATTTAGATGTGGTTGTTTGAAAGATTGGGGATGTGAACCAATCTCATTTGAATTAAGTAGGAGTGGATAATTCCTTCAAGAAATAGTGAGAAGTTTTGGAATCCCTTGGGAGGAAACCTACTTCAACCTCCACAATTCGAGATGAAATTATGTGAGTGAGTAGTGACTTTGTGTGTGAACAAGTGATACAATGTGTCAAATTTTTAACAAGTTAGGTGTCACCTTGCAGAATGTGGACTTCATGTGGTCCTTTACAAGTCTTTATTATCTATCTTACTAGATTCCATTGGTACAACCTTGCGGAATTTTAAAGTCCCTAAAGAACTAGCATGTGGACATATGGGTTCTTACTAATCCTTTAAACTCCCTAATGTGATTTAATCTAAGAAATCTTCAAAAGACTATACTAGATTGCAAACATGTGGGTATGTATGGGCGCGTTACAATAATCTTTAAAGTCCCCTAGTGATGTAAACTAAGAAGTAGCTTCAAAAACTATTCTAATCTTTGCAACATGTGGGCATGTATGGGCCCTTACAAATTTAAGATGTTTTAAAAAGAAACTAAGAGGGTACCTAGGGGTCTTTGTCCTCTCCTAAATATTTTGTTTTTAAGGGAGATGAAATCTTCCCTCAATCATTTTTCTGATTCTCAAGATCGCTCTATGGTGCGAGAGAAGAGCATACTCAATGGTTGAAGTTTGATTTATGGTCCCAATGCAAGTGTTTATATATGTGATAGCAAATGATCTTAACTTAACTTTTACAATCAAAACAAGCCATACATGTGGAAAAATGAAAGAAAAAGAGGAGAAACATGGTTCTTTTTAACCTCTTAAGTGCCTATGTTTTGACTAACCCTTCATGTGGAGAGGGAATTTAAGTGTGGTGCATTTACAAATTGCATAGAATTAATATTTAGAAGGCTAGGGGCCTTCCAAACATCACAAAACATTCTTACAATGTTGGTTTTCTAGACATATGCGTGGGCCCCAGTTTAGACAGAGGTGCATGCGGTGCTAATGTACAGAGAAATAAGGACCTGTTGGTGCACTATGTGCAGAATGCGCTGGGAAACATAGTGTTTTTGGCGCACAGTGCTCGGAAGACGTGTCTGTGGGATGGAAAACTCGTGCACGTTCTGATATGCGTCCAGGAAGAAAATTTTAAATGAAATTCTCCTCTTCCATCTCTGAATTTAGCTCTTTGCAGGTAGGACTGGGTCGTTTATGATCCCTGCAAGGTAAATAGATAAAAAAGAATTGCTCAAACAAATAGGGAGGAAATTGATACCTTTCCCTAGTATGGTTTCCAATCTGTTGTATCCTTTTCGCCACTTGAATGAGCAAAAGAGGGACACTTGAAAGTCTAGTTGGGTTATATGAATAGGATAGAAGTTAGTGTATGAGTCAAATGACTCAATCACATGAAATAAATAAACAAATAAGATAATAATAACTAAAGAAACAAAATTACAATGCATAAGAAAATTAGAACCGAAATTAATCAAACAATTGACCAATATTCATGCCACCAATGGATAGATTGTCTTAGTGGGAAAACACCAAGGAAAAAGGGGGACTTATGGATCCCCTTTTCCTCCAAGGGAGGGCTCTTGAGTCCCCTATGTGAGAGTTCTTCTTACAAATGGAAAACTAGAAAGGAAATGGTGAAAAAATCCAAGCTTATTCCCTCAAGAGGTGAGGTGAATAGCTTAATGAGATGATGCTAGTATGCTCCAAGAAGGAAAGAGGTTCCTTGTAGGAGAATAGAGGTAGCATAACAATATAATGAGATTCTTGAATTCATAGTGCACCCATGGCCTCTTTTTTATAGAAAATATTTGAGGCATTATCCAAGCGGTCTCTAGTGTGAACAAGGGGCCCTTTAGGGCACCCTTAGGTCTTTGACCAACCCCCCACTCAGATTCAGCTCTGATTTGAGGTTCAAATCGACTTGGGAGTTGAACCAGAAGTGGGTGAGGGGCCTACAACAACCATAAATGCATCGTTCTCAAGTGTGCGCGGTTTTTTGCATACACAATCATGCATCGAGCGCATGTGCGCTTTTATTGCATTTTTTACTTGAGCATGTGCACGTGCTTCCTTTGGATTCAGAGGGCATGTCAATTTTATAACCAGTTGTATAGTTTTTGTTCCCTTTGGACATGTATTTTTGGGGCTATGAATGAACTAATAGGTGTTTGGAGATGTTGGATTCATGTAACCATTTGCGGATGAAATTTCATTGATAACACTAATATAAGGGATTAAGTCTAAAGTATTGGGTGGAAGCAATCAACTGTGAAAATTACATAGTCAATCACACTCCCACAAAGGATATTACAAATATAACACCAGAAGAATATTGGACTAAAATTAAACCAGATGTAAGTCACTTCCATGTATTTGGCAGTATAGCATGGGCTCACATTCCTGATGAGAAATGGAAAGCATTGTAGCCTAAAAGTGAGAAGTGTATATTTGTTAGTTATTCTGAAGATGTCAAAGGTTATAGACTTCTTCAACCACATTGTAATAGAATTATTCTTAGAAGAGATGTTAAATTTGATGAAAATTTCTTGGTCTACGAGCCTAATTCATCAGTTGTGTCTTCTTCTGCCTGTGAACCATCTTCGGTGTTTGTGCCTTCTTATGTTCCTATTATGGTTTCTTCTTCATATGATGACAGTGAAGATAAAAATCCACCTCCACCTTCTCACCTTCCTCCATATGATTCCTTTGAACCTGAACTCGCACCAGTTCCACCACTTCCTATATGGGTTCATTCAACACAAGAAACAGTTAGTGGTCTTGTTGGTGATCCTTCATATCAGCATCGAACACGTTCACAGTTCTAGTGAACCTCTTCTCTTTTTGGCTCAAGTTTCAGAGACTCCTGATCGAGACACATTTGCAGAAGCTTCAGGTCATCCAGATTGGGATATAACAGTGAATGAAGAGTATCATTCTTTAATGGAAAACGATACTTGGGATCTTGTACCTCTTCCAAAATAAAGAAAACTTATCAAATGTAAATGGGTCTAAAGAGCTAAGTATGCATCAGATAGAAGTGTTGCAAGACACAAGGCTCGGTTAGTTGCCAAAGGATTTTCCCAAGTTGAAGGAATTGACTATAATGAAACCTTTTCCCCTGTAGCCAAAATGAATTCCATCCTCCTTGTTCTTTCCCTTGCTGCCTCACATAAATGGGAGGTCCATCAGATGGATGTTAAATCCACCTTATTGCATGGATATTTACAAGAAGAAATCCACATGGAACAACCTCCTGGCTATGTCCAGAATGACTCTAGCCTTGTATGTCACCTTAAGAAATCTCTTTATGTTCTTAATCAAGCTCCCCGACCTTGGTATGCCAAAATGGACAGCTTTCTTATTGACACCGGATTCTCTAGATGCAATTATGATCCTAATGTCTATACCAAGAAAGTAGGAAGCCATCTCATAATCCTTTTCCTTTATGTTGATGAACTTATCCTTACTGGTAGTGACTCAAAACCTTTAAACCATGTGAAAACCAGCCTTAAGAAGAAATTTGAAATGACAAACTTAGGCTTTTTGCACTATTTCCTTGGCCTCCAAGTTTTGTAAACCAATGAAGGATTTTTTCTTTCCTGATCTAACTATGCTTGTGACCTTCTTCGTCGCTTTCACATGGATGATTGTAAACCAAGCTCTTCTCCCTTCCAGTCTGGAGTCAAGCTTATTGCCACCTGTACTTCTCCTGAAGTTGATGCCACCCTGTATCGTCAGTTAGTTGGTAGACTCTTATACTTGACTCATACCCATCCCGATCTTTCCTTTGTTATTGATCTTGTTTCCCAGTATATCAAAACACCCCATGAAAGTCATTGGAGAGCAGCTAAAAGGATACTTTGCTATGTCCATGGTATAGTTCAGTTTGGGATACATTACAGTTCAGGGGGGACTCCTTTATTGGTTGGTTTCACTGATTCAGATTGGGTCGGCGATCCTGATGATCGGAAGTCTATTGCAGGTTATGTTTTCAGCCTTGTTTCAGGACCTATCACTTGGGCCTGTAAGAAACAACAGGCTATTTCACTTTCTTCAGTAGAAGCAGAGTATCGAGCAGTGGTAAATGCAATTCAAGAAGCCTTGTGGCTCCAACAAATCCTTTCAGAGTTTGGATTCGAGCAGCAGCATTCGACCAGCCTTTGGTGTGAAAATCAGAGTGCCATCAAGCTCTCCAAAGACCCAGTTCAACATCAGCGCAGCAAGCACATCGAGTTACACATGAACTTCATCAGAAATCTCATCATGATCAAGTTATTGAAGTGCTCTTTTTCCCTACATAAGATCAAGTCTCTTACAAAAACGAAAAAGTGTAAATCCTTCAATCAAATCCCAAGTTGTTCTTAAGGGGGGATGTTAGGATATTTAGACACTTAGGAGTTAGTTAAGAACTACTTGGTCTAATGTGTCATTAGGAAAAAGTGTGTTTCTTAGTGTGTTTCTTTAGTATGCATTAGTATGCGTTTATAGTTAGGACATCTGACGGTCACGATATGTTCCTAACATAGAGTGATCTGATGATTCATACTCTCCTCGATCTTAACGGCCATTGATTCGTGGCTTAACACTCGATTGGTCCATGATCTCTATTTAAAGAGCGTGGAGGGTCATTTGTCGATGATCGATTGTGAGAAACTCTCTTGTAAAATCTCTCTGTAATCTTTTTCTTTTGCATTAATAAACTGCTCCAAGTAGCCGCGTTGGTTGGGGTCGTGGATGTTTCCCCATAGGATTTTACCACGTGAAAACATCAGTGTGTTGATCTTTGATCTGGTTATGTGAGTGGTTATTGAAGGTGTTTGTCCTCTGTTGGAATACCTGTGTTGTCAAACACCTTGCAGACCATGTTGGTAGAAAGACAAAATCCCAATGATGTGGGTGGTGAAGTCCAGGTTTCAGTTTTTAAACCGGGCTCTAATACCATATGTAGAGCCTAATTATTTTCAAGACTCAAACTAATTAAAAAGTTTTCTAAAATTTAGTTTAGAATTTCTCTCATGATTTTTTTATACTTGGAATAAACCAGGAATAGAGAGTAACAATATAATAATGATAACAACATAATAATATCAGCAGCAACAACAGAATAATGATAACAACAACATATACATATCTCCACCTGCAGGTTGGTTTATCTAGTCTCTTTTCTATCTAATCTTGTTCCTGTTCTTCTTCTTGCCCAGACTCAATATTAACCTCCCAGGCAACTAGGAACAACCTCTCCGGTTCCCTAGCTCCAGGAATCCTTGCGGTTTCCTAGCCCCCGAACCCAAAATTCTTAGCAACAACAATGCGTTGTGAGAGATCCCCAAAACCATTCCTCTAATTTCTTCCTCCTCTTCTCTCTTTTAGAAATTCAGAAATCCTTAAGCAGAAATAAGATCCATCTTCCAAGTCGTCCCCTTCTTCCTTATCCTCCTCTCTCAAATCCCCCTCATTAATTCTCATCAACCTTATCCCCCCCATTAATTCCCAACAACCTTATCCCCCCATTAATTACTTCACCTGCCTTTTAATAATAAAATAATAAAAGACTCGTTAATATATGTTAATAATTAATTAAATTTAAATTAAAAACTATGATAAAATTAATCAATTTGGGTTGTTACATACACCCACCCTTCAAGAAACTTCGTCCCGAAGTTAGAGTAATTTACAATACAAGGGTAACGACACATGATTCATACATCCGCAACAAATAATCAACATCATCAATTTAAAACACGTATACATACTAGTGTACATGTGCAAGGCATACATGTGTAGCTAGCACATGCAGGACTTGTACATGTACTAATGAAAATAATTATCACACAAATTCATTCTTGTATGCATCCAATCCAATCAACAAGACCATTCATTTCATAAAAGATAGTAAATTATTTAAATATTCACGAAATTCCTCATTTACAAAAATTTAGCACACGCTACATTCACTTAGATAATTTTAGTTTAATTAAGTAAATATAAATATACATATATTTTTCTTTTTCAAAAAGTGAAAATCAAGAAATTCTTCTATAAGGAGAAATCCCCACACACTCTCAACTACTTCTATTCATCCTTCCTCCCTAACTTACTTCCATCTTCCATCCCTATCCTTCCTCTGTTGGACTATCTTGGAGCGTCAACTATATTGAACTAACTCCAAATAGAACACGTAGGCGGAAGTGTAAATTTTCATTATTTTCATTAATACATGTACGAGTCTTGTATGTGCTAGCTACACATGTATGCCTTGCACATGTACATTAGTATGTATAAGTGTTTTAAATTGATGATGTTGATTATTTGTTGCAGATGTATGAATCATGTGTCGTTACCCTTGTATTGTAAATTACTCCAACTTCGGGATGAAGTTTCTTGAAGGGTGGGTGTATGTAACAACCCAAATTGATTAATTTTATCATAGTTTTTAATTTAAATTTAATTAATTATTAAAATATACAAATGAGTTTTTTATTATTTTATTATTAAAAGGTGAGTGAAGTAATTAATGGGGGGATAAGGTTGTTGGGAATTAATGGGGGGATAAGGTTATTGGGAATTAATGAGGGGGATTTGAGAGAGGAGGATAAGGAAGAAGGGGAGGACTTGGAAGAAGGATCTTATTAATGTTTGATTTGAATTTCTAAAAGAGAGAGGAGGAGGAGGAAATTGGAGGAATGGTTTTGGAGAGCTCTCACAGGGCACTGTTGTTGCTAGAAATTTAGAAATTTTGGGCTCGGGGGCCAAGAAACCGCAAGGATTCCTGGAGCTAGGGAGCTGGACAAGCTGTTCCTAGTTGGCTGGGAGGTTAATATTCAGTATGGGGAGGTATGTATATGTTGTTGTTATCATTATTCTGTTGTTGTTGCTGATATTATTATGTTGTTATCATTATTATGGTGTTACTCTCTATTCCTGATTTATTCCAAGTATAAACAAATCATGAGAGAAATTCTAAACTAAATTTTAGAAAAAAATTTAATCAGTATGAGTCCTGAAAATAATTAGGCTCTACAAATTCCTCTAAACACTTGATAAATTCGGGGTTAAGATGGATCTATGTTGATTAAGACTTGTCCACCAAATTCAAATTAATTAAACTAAATTACAAAAAACACAATTCCATAGTATAAGAAATTAAAAATATATATTTTTAAAAAAGGCTTAAATCATACTTAAATTTAGTGTACTTCTATAAAAATTCATCCAATGAAAAACCTCCTTTATTAAATATAATAGGACATCATTCTTAAACCATTGCATGGTGCTTGTATTAAAAAAAAAAAAACACTCAGAACATCCCTCGTAAGATATTGGTTTTAACCAATATATTGGCTTACTGAATGTGTCAAGACCTCGTTTTTTTAGTGTATTAGTTAGTTTTTATTTTTTTAATTTTAACGAATATTAAGTAGTTTTTATTTTTTTAATTTTAACGAATATTAAGTAGTTTTTATTTTAAAGTATATCAGTTAGTTTTATTATAAGACCGCGTTTTTTAACTGTATTAGTTAGTTTTTATTTTTTTAATTTTAACGAATATTAATTAGTTTTTATTTTAAAGTATATTAGTTAGTTTTATTATAAGTATATTAGTTATTTTTAAGTCATTAATTGGCTTCTTGAAATGTGTTAAGACAGCGAAATTTAAGTATACTAGTTGTAAATGTGTCTTTGATGACGTCATTGGGTCCGTGTTTGAACCAAATTTGATCTTGTAAAAATGGTATCTGAAACACACATGGAATGAGTAGATGTTTGAAAATTGGTCCGTCGTGTTTTCATTTATGCACTCATTACTATGTATCTCACATTGACGGGGTGAAATGAATTTTTTAAATTTATATTATTTTACCAATCTAATGTATTTAATGTGTGATTAGCATACAATGAGCTCGTCGAACACGTAGTCTGATTTTGGCCCAATCACATACACGTTAGCAAATAAGTGGAATAACACGTGGATCAAGTTGGGTGACATGGAAAGTGATTTGGCCTTAGAAACATACTTACCATCATCCAGATATCCAAGTTTTTGAATCACATACACGTTAGCAAATAGGTAGAATAACACGTGGAACAAGTGGGGTGACATGGAAAGTGATTTGGCCTTAAAAACATACTTACCATCATCCAGATATCCAAGTTTTTGGATTATCTTTTCTTATAGCTATTTAAATTGACCCTAGATCCAAATACAATTCCAAGTCTAAAGTCATCTCGAATCTAGGAATCCAGGTTATGAAACGATGCACCCTCACAATTCTTCATGGATCTAGATGTAGATGAACTTTAAGGTAATCCAGCGTCCAATATTCCCAACATGTCTTTATATGGATGCAACCAACTCGGATCTGGATGCAACCACTAGTGTGAATCAATCTGGGATTGGGACATCCGAATAAACAATAAGCTTGTATACAAAAATTATTACCACAAGTTTCTATAGCCCTAATTGGTTTACTTGTACTTATCATACTATAAATAGTGCGTTTAATTTCCTTCTTTTGCTAAAAAAAAATTTCTTTCACCTTTTTAATTTTTAAATATAAATATGGGTGTGAGGAAATGGAGTGGTACAAGGAGTTGTTTTGTTTAATAAACTATTAATGCATAGAAACTCAATATTAAAATTGTTTTCCACTTCTAGTTTTCCTTTAGTATGTTATCATTAAAATTGTTTTCCACTTCTAGTTTTCTTTTAGTATGTTATCATTAAGATTGTTTTCCACTTCTAGTTTTCCTTTAGTATGTTATTATAAGAGTAAAGCTCATGCAAAACAATACTAAATTATAAGGATTTCAAAAAAAATTCTTTGAAATTTTGGACTCTTGTAATGTTCTTCAAATAAAGTCTCTTGAGGATTTATAGACGGAGTACATTTACTATTTATCAACCATAAAAATTTCTTGTTGTAACAACTAGTTATTAATGAAAATCTATACCAACAAATTCAAAACTTAATTTAAAAGCAACAAAACAAAAAAAAAATTCAAAATTTTCAAGAAATTTCAAATAAAGAATGAAACAACTTTAAGATGAAATTAATATTAAAACTAAAATATGATTAAAATTTTTAAAAAGAACCCCCGGATGGGGTGACAGGGCGGATAACTCGAACACGTGGGCGCAAAAGGGGAGGCGGTGGCATGGCTCGCACCGACCCGCATCAAAACGCCATAAATTTGATATGAATTCCCACATTCACATTCAAATGCGGAGCCTGTCCGCACAAGGGAAGGGTACCCGCACTCAGTTTCAGTCTTTAATGGCGGACCGAATGGCGGTGGCTATTGTTATAAGCGTTTGGCTTGGGTTCATTGCATGCATTACACCTCCAGGCTGCCGAGCGCTTTCCCGAACCCCTGTCTCACAGTCGAATTGTGATCGTCGTGCTTTAGCTCCTGCGAGCCTGGTGCGGCCGCTTCGCTGGGCCGCATTGACACCCTGCACAACCATGCCCAGACTTCGAGGAACACCACGAAGGGGGGCTGCTTGGCATGCAGCGAAATCTCGGCGAAAACGAAAAGAGGCGTTCGAAAGGGCACTAGCAGTGGTAGCTCGTCGAAGGAGAATGCGAGGAATGGCAATTGTTGAAGAAGAGATCCCGGCCGAAGGCGCAGACAGCCCCCTGCGCATACTCTCTTCACGGTCCCGGAGAATTGGCACCCCTGCACGCATTTTGGCTTCGACAGCACTCCAGGATTGGCAGGTGGAACGAGCTCTTAGGGTGGCCAAGAAGAACATTACTCTCCCTGCTACATCGAGGAGGAAGCCCCTCCTGAACCTGCCCGAGCAGGCAATGAAGGCAACGAGCAAGGCGCAACCGCAGACACCACGCAGGCTCGGCCACCCTTGGCCGACGAAGGCTATCTCAACCTCATCTTTGAGGTGCAGACTCTACTCGACGACCAGACTTTTCGCATCTAGCGGCTGGAGCAGAGGCTGGACATGTTCTTCGCGGCGCATTCACGAGCCACGCCGAAAAAACAATGCCCGACATGTGGCAGAGCCTACGCATTTCCAGCGCGATGGAGGCACACGGCGGACCACGACACTCCAGCTGGCACAGAGGTTATCTGATGTTTTGACCCGGCCCTTGTTTATGGTTTTGTTTACTTAGTCTATGTCGATGGACTGTTTGTTTTTCTTTAATCTCAGTCATAGACAAAAATAATAGACTTATGCTGTTAGAGGCTACTCCTGGTTTCCTACGGGCAGGAGTTAGCAATGCCTATTTTGCCCATTACAGACTCACTGTAACTATTATGCCACATGGACAGGGCTGTCCAGCTGCCTCGGTTTCCTTCACAGGCGGGACAGCTGGCACCCCCCACAGCACTGTATTTTGTTACGATTAATATAAAGGCTCCAACTTTTTTACTTAAAAAAAAAAAAAAATTTAAAAAGAAATAAAACTTATAAAAATGAGCTTAATACATTCAATTAAAAAGGAGGACAATGCTAAAGAAAGACTAAAATGAAATTCAAACATAACAATAAAATGAGATCAAAATAAAATTAAACTAAAAAAATAAAATTAAACTAAAGAAATCAAATGTTAGTCACCCAACTCCATACAAAATAAATCACACTGGAAAATAAACTTAAATTACCAACAACATGGGTCAAATTGTGAAAAATAGTGAAGTGTGAAAAGGTGTACAAATTTATTTACAATACTACAACAGTTATTAAAACCAGGGAAATAATTCCATTAGATAGGCTTTCTCTACAAACTAAAAACTTAACTAGTTTTTGATTCCCAAGATAGGATACATATTCCTTCAAACCTATTGTTATGGATAAAGTGTTTGACTGCTAGCTGAAATAGTTCATATCTCAATCTTCAACAAGCGCACACACAAAATCGTATTATCTACACTAAAAACCTAACTAGTTTTTTATTCCCGAATTAGGATACATATTCCTTCAAACCTATTGTCATGGATAAGGTCTTTGGCTTCTAAATGAAATAGTTCATATCTCAATCTTCAACAATCACAAACACAAACTCTTATTATCTATACTATATCTCAATCAAGAAAAAATTTCCTTAAATGAATATACCATTAAAAATAAAGTTTATTTATATACAAAAATGAAAAACAAAACTAAACTAATTCCAAGAAAAAGTTAGAAAGTAAAACTATGATAAAATATCATTACACTTAAATGAATATGCCATTAAAAATAAAGTTTATTTATATTAAAAAATGAAAAACTAAACTAAACTAATTCAAAGAAAAAATTAAAAAATAAAACTCTATAAAATATCATTACACTAAACATGTTGGATGAAAACAAGCTAAAACAAAACTCAAATAAATATTAAAAGACATTTAAAAAGAAAAACTAAACTAAACTAATTTCAAGAAAAAGAAAGATAAACTCTAATAAAATATCATTGCACTAAGCCTTTGGATGAAAACAAGCTAAGACAAAGCTCAAATAAACATTAAAAGGCACTAATTCCAAAAAAAAATTAAAAGATAAACTTTGATAAAATATCATTGCATTAAACCTTTGGATGAAAACAAGCTAAGACAAAGCTCAAATAAACATTAAAAGGGATTGGAGTAAAAGATGAAAATAAATTTAATATTTCAAACTTTATCTATTGTGTACAAAGGCAACATAATGTTTCCCTTTTGTCGAAAATGATCTTGCACAAACTTTCTCCTACGGAAAACATTTAGCATGCTAATTTTATTTTCTTTCCCTCTCATCCATGAAATTGCTATACTATTCAGCGAACAAGTTAATTTTATTAAAAATAATAAAAAACTCATCCATGAAATTGCTTTACTATTCATCTAACAAGTTAATTTTATTAAAAATAATAAAAAGTAAAGAGAAAATTAATTAGAAATCAACAAACTTGGACTACACTGAGTAATTTAATGAAGAAAAACTAAAATAACAAGAATGTTGCACTATGTTGACTGAAAATGAACTAGGTGAAATAAAAATGCCAATGTAGTCAGATAATTTCAAACCTACACCCATAAGTATATCAAAATTTAATGGAAAGATAATAACATTAGGAAATTTTGCTTTAAAAGATTTTTCCAACCATGTTTCTATTATATCTTGAAATTCATTTTGGTAAACATGAAATTGTTAAACATGAAGGCAAATATGAAATTGTTGAAGGAAAAACATAGATGGATAATATATCTGCTGAGAATTATTTAAAGCAATTCCAAATACTATATTTTGTGGAAGAAGAGTAGTACTAATAATATTATTAATTATATTTACAACAAACAAAATATCAATATTATTATACAATGTGAACTTCTTAAAAAATGATTCTTCCAACCAAGTCTTAATTGGTTCATTAAGTTGGGAGTTTATTAATGATTGTGAAGGATTCATGGATGAATAGAATAGCTAGAAAGAATCTTATGAAGCAATTTTGAGTATTGGAGCTCGTGGAAGATTATTAAAGTTGATGGTATTAATAATCTTGAAAGACAAAGCAAGATGATGAGGCAAAATCATTGAGTGAAAATAAAATGATTCCCCCTCTTGGTAAGTCCTCCTGAGTTCAAATTTCAAATTAAGATCAATTTGAAAAGAGTTAATTGTACAATCTTCCACCAATTCATAAGGTAACTAATCACTACTAGAACAAATAGAATACCAACATAATATGTTAGATAGCTAAGATCCTATAGTTATATATGTTGGACTATGATTGTCATTAAGCCAAAACCCGTAGCTGTTAGTCTCCACCACAATCATTGGATTTAGAATCCACAAGAGGGGGTTAACCCATGTCGCGAAACTCGCAGGAAGCATTGAACCTAATGTCGAACAATCTCCCCCTAGTGCATGCCAGTCTAGTTTCGAACTCGAGACCTATCGCTCTGAAACCATTTGTTGGACTACAATTATCATTACACCAAAACTCAGAGGCATTAGTCTCTGCCACAATCGTCAGAGTTAGGATCCACGAGAGGGGGTTAACCCATGTCGTGAAACTTATTGGAAGCAATGAACCCAATGTCCAACAATATATACATTGAAATTATGAAAAAATAAGTTCAATTTTTTATATACAAAAATTACATCTTTGTTATAAATCAATGGAAACTTGTTCATGGAAAATCCTTGCCAACAAGTATCAACTAAAGAGATGCAATCAAATTTAACATTATTAAATACTTGTGAATAATTTTCAAGAAGAGAACATACATCATCATGATCTTGAATTGAAAAATCAGAATGACAATGAAAACAAGCTCTTTCCTGCAAAGAATGTTGATCATTTACACATGTAGAGGTCATAAAATGAGAGTCACTAATAATATTTCTTTCAATGTACATTGTCTCATTTTGTAGTGTAGATCCTTCATTGAAATTGATTACATGAGATCCCAACACAATCATCACCATAGAGTGAAGTGTTTCAATGTTATCAGTTTCCAATGAATCATCATAAATAACCTCCTTTTCCTCCAGGGTATAGAACAAGTTAGACTGATCACTATCAATATGTGTACTCAAGGAAAATGTATGTCTTTGCTCAAAATCATTATTAAATTGATTCATTTCTAACCTCATATTTTGACAAAATCATTTGATATTTCACAATTTCTTTGTTTCATAAGGTCTCTCTAATCTTCTAAGTATAACCTTAAATCTAAATGAGTTTCAATATAAAAATAAGAGTAATTACTACTTGGAGTATATTATGAAAAAAGATCTGTATATAATGAACAATAACTTTTAGAAGATATTTCTTTTTAACTGGAGGAATCGAAAACTAGTCAGGCTCATACTCACATGACACGAGGTTGATTTATCTGAGTGCTACCAGTATAACCTCTAGTTGTGCTAATGATTCCCCATACACGACACTCAAGGTAAGTATGGGTTTCAAACTAGTGACTTCACATAATGAAGTGCCTTAAAAACACTCTCCATCACTAACTGCCCCACACCCTCAGGGCAACTTTCCGAAGATATTACTTTAAATGATTCTCTATTTTTTAACTAACTGTCAACATTTTCTACATCTAAATCCTCATCATAAATTGGTGACATTGAATCATCTTCAAATAATTCTTCTTCAAGAGAAAATGAATGATCATATATTTCAAGAACATCAATAAATGGTAAGAGATGATAATTATTATCATTATTAGTTGATGGGTCAATATCCTATGTTATAACAAGATGGTCATTACATACATCAATAGTATCTTGTTTTTGTATACAAGGAAGAGAAAAAAGATAAAGAAATCCTTCCATTAAATCTTGTGCAGAAGATTTTTCTCTAACAAGAAATCTAAAACAAATTATTCTAAATCTAGAAAGAAAATCTTTAAAAGACTCATCTTCAAACCTACAAATACTTTCTAGTTCAAGAAACAATTCATTATATTCATAATCTTGATGGTCATGTTGAGGGGTCGAAATTCCCTTTAACTCAACAGTAGGAATCAAGCTCAAAGAAGAGGCCTTGCTAGAGTCCTCTCGGTTTGGGGTAGTGTGATTCCATGGATTGATGGTCTAGAGGGTTTCAATGGGCTTTAACTAGTTCCCAAAATTTTCCTTTCTAACTGTGAATCACTTTTAAGGTTTCTTTTTTAATTTTCTTTTATTATTTAAACATGCAAAACTTGCAACTAACTTAAGGACTAATTAACTTCAAAATGAATCTAGGCCTAAGGATAACCTTCAGAAAATGGTATGTAAAAAACACCTAAACTTAACTAATATCATTAATAATACTACTATTGATCATATGTTAGATATTCTTTGAGAAGAGGGAATAAAAACAGTCATGAAACCACATTTAAGACAAAATTGACCAGAAATAATTATGCACTTTGCTCATGTGTAATAAACCAAAACATCATCGACTTTTACCATGATTCATTTAGCATTCATCAATCATTCAAGATAACTAAAAATGATAATGATATTACTAAAAGGATTGTAACTGATAACGATACACAAAACAATCCACAGATCAAATAACATCCACAAACTTGGAAAAATGTATTTGGCCCCATCTAAGCTTCTCAATTAATTCAAGCTTCAAAATAGTTCTCAGCATTGACAATCTAGTTCTTACACAAAACCATCAACCCTTTTAAACATGGTCGATTCCTTTATTTATACAAAATAAAAATACTAAAAATAGCTTAAAGTTCACTTAAGTGAAAGAAAACAAAATAGCATAGTGCACTAATCCACGTGTATTGTTCCAGTCCTCTTGTAGTTATCACAATCGATTTGCCTTATCATACTCATACCACTAGACAAAATGATCTTCACAAGTATGGAGGTAGTGGAATCAGTGTTGTCCCATCGACACATTAAGCTCATATTTCATCTACATCACCTGGTGCTTGAACCTGTCTATCTTGGCACCTAAGTACCGCAAGACCATTGATGCTCCTATCGGGTCATCTACAAACTTTCTCACATGCCCTCTCTCCAAGGTCATTATTTGGAGAACATCAACCTCAAACTTTTGATCATGATCATCAAGTTGTTTGACTATATCATTGAGGTCTACAAAGTTCTTGGGCATACTAAACTCAGGGACATGAATGTCTCTCATTTTCTCATTTATCTTTTCCCAATTCTTGAGACACTCCTCCTACCTTTCTTGCATCTTTTGTTGTGGTTCCACCACTACATGTGTCAAATACTTAGCCAATTTTTGAAATATCGCTAAGTTTCCATCTGTAAGTGTCCTGATGATGTGCTCTTCCTCACCTAAACCCTTTCAGATTTCCCTAATATACTCAATCTGAGCCAAAGTTTTGTGTGCCTTCTTGGACCACCTTAGCCTATATTTGTGCACTATCATCCCTAGCAGAGTCTCCTCATGGTAGCCCACAAACTAGGCTATAAAGATATCCCTTTCTACCTTAAAGTGATTGTATCATTCCCGAAATTCATCGCTCATGAAGATGATTGCTTGAGTGGTGTCCCGATAGTACTTGTCTGGTGTCGGAGGTGTTTGACCTCTCTCCTCATGGACTCTTCCTCCCATTCATATTCCTTTTCTCTGTCAATGGTGGCAGTACATATGGCCATCCCAGCTCCCAGAAGTTCACTTACTTTGGCTTGTGTGGTGTCAAATAGAGTTTCTTGTGTGGTAATTACTACCGCACTATCCAAATTGAGTCTTCTTTTCTTGCTAGTCGTCTTCACCACCACCTGTCTCTTCTTGTCATACACTATGTATTGAAAACCTTCTACCTCACCCACTAGTTCTGGAATTTGTTGGTCAAGCCATGATAATATGTTACCTAAGTTGCCTCGAGTGTGAAATTGTTCTAGGGCTAGTTACATACCTAGTTGTTGGTGCCTCCATCTCCTCCAGCTATAGCCTAATTTTGGCTTGGGGTTGTAAAAGGATGTTCAATATCATTTTGTGTTTCATCTCCTTCATTTGCAAGTACCTCCTTTGTTTGCTCAATGTCAATAATGTTTTTTAATACATTTATTGTTGCTTCCACCAATGATGGTGTCACTTCCTAGGTGAGGAAGAGATTGGAAGTTCAAACGTAGTCATTTCATTCATTGGGTCAGCATATTGCTCTATTTTTTCCTCATTTCCTGTTGTACCTCCCCCAAGCTACTCTTCAGCACCAACATCTTCAACATTCTAATCTCTTCTGGAGTGTTTTCCTCTCACATGGACCTCTCACTTTCATTTTCATTCTTCTCATATTGATCTTATTCTTCTTCCTTTGGAGGTTGTGATCCTAATTTTGATTGAGTTTTGATGCTTTCAATCGAGAATAGTTACTACCTCCATTGGTTGTGGTTCTTTAGGTGGTTTGTGTCTTGTATTTATGTATTAGCCTCATGGATAATTGGAACTACTAAGGTTTCCATGTCATCATTGTCATCGTCATAAATAATTATTAGATCTATAATTACAGGTGTGAAACTTGTTGTTCTTAATGTCTCTATCAAGGTCTCGCTCGTCACTTCAAGCCCTGGTTGCCCTACGTATACCTAATCCACACCTAACCCTTGTTGGTTGTTGTTGTTGGATTACTGAGAGGGCGGTGAATCCGTAATAGAGAAATTTTAATCCTTAACCACAGTATGTAAGTATTATTTATCTTTATGATCATTATAACATTATCATTCAATAAGTAAAGAGTAAATAAACTATAAACAATGAACAATCACACACATTCATAGTACACCAGTATTTTTACGTGGAAACCCAATGCGAGAGAAAACCACAAAATGTTTTTTCTTATATGTATTTAATAATTACATTCGTTGGAAGCACCAACTTCCATTTTTCTCCAGCTGCAACTAGAAGGAGGCTCCGACCCCCTATATTTTTAGGCTACAACCTGAGAGAAGATCCAACTCCCCAATAATTTGGCTACAAACAAAAGGAGGCTACAACCCCCTATGTTCTTTGGCTACAACCGGAAGGTGTCTACAACCACGTATCCTTGCCCTGTCTTGCCGCCCTGAAATATAAGTAAGATGATGAAACCACTGTCACACTGTCAGTGTGAGATATATTGTTGTAAACCTATACCAATAACCTATACCAACATATACCAAATATACCAACAAATTGTACCAATACTCTCCTCAATATATCAGATCTGATAACATAGATCTCATACCCAATATCACAAGAATATCACTCAACCAATCATGTACATCAACAACTAGTACAACTTGTACCGTCACAAGTGCATCAAACATGCACATCACAACACTTCACAACCATCACCAATACCAAGATCTATATGTCACATCAACCATAAACCATGTGCCAATATCACCACAAATATTTCCAACAAGATTACCAACAAGTGCCTCTAACAATATACCAAGCATGTACAAATCATGTATCAATAACAAGTCAAGTTATACCTCATCAAGATGTACCAACATCACCATACCATACACCTCATGTATATGCCAACTCATCAACTAAGTATCTCATCCATGAACTCAAAATATACCTCAACCATATACTAAAACATACATCAATACAACCAACAAGAGTCCTATAGAAATACATCACAAATCCATAAGCCAAATACCATAAACCCTTACATAAAACCATGTGCCAAACTTCACTGTTATGCAGCCTCAAGCATGTACCATGTCATGACCAAATTTAACGAGCAAAAAATGAATATAAACATACATGTAACTCTGTAACAGACTTGGTGTATATGATCACAGACCTGCAAAACTTCCTTAACTTCAACAACAAGAGACTAGAATTTTCATTAAACGTTACTTTAGTCTCACATAACTAATTTTGGATTAGTCAACAACCCTAACTTACAACAAGAATAAATCTGTACATGTAATGAATAAATTTCTGAAAATGGTACACAATGTTCTTCATTGTCATTTCAGCAATTCCTCCAGGTTTCACTTGGAGCCTCCCAGAAAAGGATTTATAGAAAAAATACCATACCTTGCTAAATTATGTCTTATTCTAGAGAGCAAACTTGTAGAGAATGCTACGAGTGGAATATTTGTGGTATGGATCTGAAAATGATACAAACATACTAAAGACTATACTCTAACCAATTCATTTTGTCTCACTAAATTTGTATCTGTTATGAATAAGTTAGGATGTTTTTACCTAGAACACTTGTTTTTAGACTAGTTTCAAGACTAGCCATAATCCCTATCTTCCATAAAGTGTAACTACCAAACTAAAACGACCCACAAGATGAAATTTGTATCACAATTACTTAACCACTTTGTCCACTTAGCCACTTTGTCCACTTAAGAACTTTGTCAACTTTATTATTTAATTAATTTCTTCTTGCAACCACATTGACTAGGAATATTCTTGAAGACTTTCTAGAATAATTAACTTCTTGTTGACCTTCTAGAGGCTTCTAGAATACTCTTGGGGGTCCTCCAACTTCACAAGGCCATATCTCACTAACCATCAGGGACCATGTGGAATTCCACATATCAACGAAAATAGTATGACGTGTAATATCCATCTAGAATAGTCTTACCTACATATTAATTGATCTTCATGCCTTTATACCTCAAACAAACTCGGGTCCCTTACCCATACCTTTTCGCGACCGAAATTTTCTACTGGAATTCTCCAAGGGTTTAAATCAATCTCTAAGGGTTGACATCAATCTACAATATCACTCTCCAAGGGTTGAAATCAATGAAAAACCACAATCCAAACCAATTTTCCATCAACCTAAGCCAATTTTCTGGCAATCTCCCCCTTTAGCATCGATGGCAACACCAACGTTGATGGCAACACTTAGTCATGATAATTAATATTCATGTTGATACTCCTCATTAATGTTTCTATCTCTCCCCCTTTGACATCAATGGAAAAGGGTATCTCCCTTTGGAGATGCTCCCCCTGACTGAACTCTCCTTAGGGTTGCTCCCCCTGTCTAAATGCCTTTGATATTTCTCTATGTTTCTAATCCTCTGATTACTCTCTCTCCCTTCATCTGAATAATATCTTCCCCTTTGAAAAACGGTATCACTCTGATGCAACATTGAATTCATATTGTTCATGTTTCCCATGTGACCATCGCTCCCTCTGAAAACATGCCGCTATGCTCTCTCTCCAAGAATATAACTCTTTATCCATACATATGATGAATTTATCCTCCTAGAATCATACCTATGTTCTTACCTCTCTATATGACAACTTATCTTAATGATATTTCTACATGTCTTCCTACTTTTGTTTCTCTCCCTAGACTTCTTTGCAAGATGTCATGTACATGACATGTAGGGCTTCATATACTTGCTTCATTTTGGAGTTTTTTTCCATTGGTGCTTCCCTGTGTAATCAATTGACATATTTGAAAAGCATTCAAGAATAAGCATTTAAATATTCATGTGTCATTATCATCCATTATGATAATGTTCCTTTATCTCTGAACCACTCTTTGAACCAATCTATGAGACAATCTTTGAATCAATCTCTGAATCCATGCTCTCATCCATTGTCATATATTTTTCCAAACCTGTTAAGCATATTACAAATTCATCTTTGTCCATACTATCCAAGACTATGCTACTAAAATGTCCACAATTTTGACCCATCTGTCACTGTACTATCATTAATTATTTATTGTTGCAATTGATCATCAAATGTCAAATGTGTGCACTGGTCTTCTCTATCTGTAATCCAAACTCTACATGTATTGAACAACTTGTGTTGAAGATATCTTTGTCTGAAAACAATCATAGACTTCTTCCTATGTAATTTTGTCAACTGATCAATCTATCATACTGTACCTCTTTTATCGAACACACTTCAAACTCCTCAAATGATAAATCTATGATCTATAGAGATGTTATCTAGACTCCCGTTATTCACCATACATATTTGATGGGAGTCTCCAAGTTGGATGGCTCAGAAAAGTGTCTGCTCGGATGTGGAGTCATCATCATCTTCATTGGTAGGCTCAACATCTTTCTGAACTATGACTTCTTTCTTTATGTCTGTGGATTCATCTTGCACAACAATACCTGAAAGTACAGTATATTGAACATGTTCATTATTTACATGTCCTTCTTTTCTTTCATTTCTTTTCCAAAACTTTTTGTATCTGACATATTCCTTTTTCTTTTTTAGATTTGTCTTCATCTTGTGTTATTGTCAATATTGTGATCTCTAGGACCTAGTATTTGCTCACCTTCTCTTCCTGTTTTCTTATCCATATGTTCTTATATCTGATATCATTTTTATCTTTCATGTAAGTATCTATCATGCTTCTACAATCACGAGCTATGTGTCCGTAGTTATGACATTTGTAACATTCAATGTTGTGTGGGGCCACATAAGCATTTCTTGATTTAACATTTCTTCCATAAGGCCTACAATCTGCAACCTTATGTACAAAGTTAGTACAATAAAAACAATGATAATAAAAGAAGGTTACATACCTGGGAGTGAATGGTGTAGTCCTCTTGAATTTCTTTCTTGGATGATCATGATTAAAGTTTATTTGTGGCTTGAATGTGGAGGGTCTTATTGAAGATGTATCTTTATCAAATTTCTTAGATTCTGGTTCACCATGATTCCTTCCTTTGAGTACTTATGAATAATTTTTTCTCTTTTCTTCATTCTTCTTTTCTAGCAACCTAGAATGATTCTCTTCATTCTCTACTGCTAATGTGAATGTTTATGTCTCTTCAATATTCTTGTCGAGCTTGACCACTTTGACTCTTAGTGTGACAAATTCTTCTTCAAGCTTCTCAACATTTTTTTCATTCTTGATTATCTGAGACTTGATGACTTCTTTCGTTCTCTTTCCTTATTCAAGTTGGATTTTCAATGTAATTATTTCTTCTTCGAGTTTTCTCTTCTTGACCAAAGTCTTCCTCAAGTTGGTTTAAGTCATCGGTTCTTTCCTTGAGATGATCTATCGGTATATTTTCTCTCTTTTCTGCTTCTTCCTTTCGTGCTACTATGTTGGCTTCCAAACACTGCTTTTGATATTCTAGAGTTTCTTCAATTCTTTTTTCCTCTTCTAGATGTCAAGCTCTTAAATTCTTGATGACCTGTTGAGCTTCTTCGGAACCTTGAACACTTTTCTTTTGCTTCATCAATTATTTCTTAAGTGACTTTTTTTCTTCTCTTTCTTTCTTTAGTTCATCTAAAGCACTGATCAATTTTGATTCATAATTTTCTTCTATTTCAATTGGATTTTCTGTCTCATTAACTTTAGGGCATTCAATTTCCAGATGTCCGCGTTTTTCACAATTAAAGAAAAACAACATACTTATGTTGATTATGTACTCTTCTTCTTTTGAATCTGTCTGACATGATGAACATATTTCCTCTTGATATGTACCTTCATCTTCTTTGACATTATATGACTCTATGATAGGTGAATAATAAATATTATGTTACTTATCCCAAAGTTCTTTTGATGATGAACATTTACCAACCTTTTCTCTTACCGGATCAGGTAATCCTTCCTAGATGAAATCCATTGCTATTTTTTTATTCTTATTCAATTCCTTCTTGGCTACAACATTTTCTTTCTTTGTAGCATTGTATCCTTTCACAATTGAATACCAAATATCATATCCATTTACCTCTAAAATACATTTCATTCTTTTTCTCCACATTTCATACTTCAGACCATTTTGACCATTGAACTGTGGTATTCCATTTCTATACAAAATGTTGCTCTCCATGATATCCCTTCCAGTGGTTAAGTTGTTTTCTTGAAGGACCGACTCTGATACCAATTGTTGGATTATTGAGAGGGGGGTTGAATCAGTAATGAGCAATTTAAACACTTTTAACCATAGTTGGTACAGGTTGATTACAGGTTATTGGTACAGATTGGTACAGGTTGTGACATGATATATCTCACAGTGATAATGTGGAAGTAGTTTCATCATTTATTTGACACTTATATTTCAGGGAGGAATGATGGGGCAAGGATAGGTGGTTGGATCCACCTTCCGGTTGGAGCCGGAGAACCAGGGAGTTGGAGCTTCCTTCAAGTTAGATCCTAAGAATTAGGGGGTTGGAGCCTCCTTTTAGTTGGAGCTAGATAATTGGGTGGTTGTATCCACCTTCTGGTTAGAGCTGGAGAACACAATGGGTTGGAGCCTCCTTCTAGTTGGAGCAAGAGAATTGGAAGTTGGTGCTTCCTTGAATGTAATTCTTAAAGACATATAAGAAAAGAAGTATGTGGTTTTCTCCCGCATTGGGTTTCCACGTAAAATACTGGTGTATTGCGCATTGAGTGGATGTGTCTATTATTGTTTATTATGAATTGATGGATGTTAATTTTATATGATTCCATAACATATTAATGATGAACTAATTAACATTGTTGAATAAGTTAAAGGAATATAAATTGTGGTTAAAAGTGTATAAATTTCTCATTATTGATTCACCCCCCCTCTAAGTAGTCCAACAATTGTCTACTTCATGTGAGTTTTATGTTTGAGGGGCTTGTTCTACTTCCTTTATAGGAACTTCTATTGGGGTTACTCTCAACATCCCTAATGCCTGAAATGTTGGATTTTGCCCATGTTCATGAAAAATTCACTTAGGTTCTACTAGGAGCCTTTCTGTCTCAACCCTTCTTGTTGCTTGTTCCATACTTTCACTCTGTGCCCATACAGTTGTTTTTGTTGTTTTTTCTATCAAATCCACTTGCTAATTAACTGTCATATCCTTAAACCTGGTTAATTATGAGTTGGCTCTTCTCTGTAAGACTTCCTCCCAATCCTGTGCATTCTCAATGGATATTTCGTCCTCAAAATTGTCATGAGCATATGGCCAATGTGTTAAGGTCCTAACCCGCACATAGGTAGATCAATGTATTCGGATGTAATAAAGGTCAATATTAATAAGACCTTTCAATAAAATAGAATAAGGCGGATGTAAGAAGACCTAATAGAAGCTTCCGCTTCTAGAAGGATCTTCCTCTAGATGCTTCTTTTTAGTATAAATAG
>JASDQU010103109.1:289088-305174 GCA_032191745.1 Picea mariana
ACTATTAATCACATTTTACTTAGATATACACACTTACCAACTATTGACCATATATATTGATTTTCAATATTAATTACATTAGTCAAAATCAAAACCTTTGTTTGAATTTCAAATTTTAATATATCAAGATTATTTATCTAATCATAAATATATAATATTATATTGTTAATATTCAACTTAAATTTTTTTTTTTTCATGCAGAAAAAAACAGTTTCACTGTTATTCTATTAGAAACCAAGTGAACCTTTCAAATACATATGGATCAAAGAACTGATGATCTCTTAACAGTTTGACAAAAGAGTATAACCTGTTCTAACCCTGTTCTTGTTGACTTCAATCTAGAAAGTGCATGCTAGAACAAAATATGATAAGTACATGACATGCCAAAACTGCTTTCCATCTAGAACTAAGAAGTCATTTGAGTGCTTTTGTCTTTAAAATAAAAAGTATCTATTTGCATTGACTACATCTCCTTTTATAGATTCCTCAAAAAAAAACCATCCCATAGGATAGTCCAGAGCTTTTTTTATAATGAATCTGCTTCAGAGTTATATTTCCCGTGCACATGCATATATTTGATTCCATCAAAACTATCATTTAATCTCCTGATTTTATCTTTCCAGATATTTAGATATAAYAGATTCAATTTTGATTTGTCATTAATCCAGTCAATGACCACCTTTGAATCTCCAGTCACCATCATCTTGTTTATGGATAATCTAGCAGCAAAGTGTAAGAGACCCCATAATCCCAAGATTTCTATTAATTAAATGATATTATGTAACTTTGATAGTTTCTTACATAAAAGTYTAAAAAATCAYGTGTCCTTTAGTTCGATCATACTTTGAAGTTTTTTGGATAAAACTAATATGCCATTGTCTTTATTTATCAATTTATTTAAAAAAAGWTTTAAATACTTCAATTTACATTTATGATATTATCAATAGCTACTCACACTTTAGATTTGTTCAWTTCTACTTCAACTTTTAAAAACATAAAATATTCACTATTACTTCTCTTTTTKATTTTTGATTATATATAAACAATATATTATTACATAGTGTTTCATAATTAGTTTTTAACTTTGTGTTTTCTTCATACAACTATAAGTTAAAATAAAATGTAACTTTTTACTTTCACCTACATACAACTATTAACTAGTTAAAATATTTCTAAATATGTTTTAGTTAAAATATTTCTAAACATGTTTAGCTGTGCTAATTTTACTTGTTTCCATATTGATATAAATTTGATAAATGCCAAATCTCCCACTTGATTTAAAAACCAGTGCGAGCATTACACTCCATTCTCACAAACCGTCGTCAGTCTTCGCTTTCTCCAGACGCTTCTGTTATAAATATATTGCTTACTGTAAGATGTGTGCCTCTCGCCATTCGAATTGACGACCTTCCCGGCAAAATGAAAGACGACGGAGAAAAATCCAGAGGCCTTTTCATCGACCCGGGCATCCCGAGATGGCTGTGCCAGAATTGTCGACACCCTCTCTCCATTGTCGGGGCAGAGTCCTACGCAGAAAAGTTTGGAGCAGAACCCTCAAAATCAGGTTAGGGTTTTAAAATTCATKAATCTTTTGAAAATTCGTCTCTCTTCKATCTTCAGAAATCAGCCGATTGGGCAGACCTTCGTGCGATCATGGCATAGACYGCTTGTTTTGCTGGCCTAAATTTCAATAAACTCGTATAATTCAGTTACACCCAGCCCGGTAAAATTCATTCTTATAAGCTCCTGTGTCTTATCTTCTGTTTCAAGTTTGTCCTCGGGATTCTTCTATGGGAGAAGMTAAGTTTGAGTGATGGAGTTAATATCTGTATTTATCCTTAATTATTCAAGATTTTACAGTATACATAGGTTTTGGCCTATTTAGCAAGCCATTAATGATTAGTAAGCTGCATAAGCTTCTGGACGACTTCTAATTATTTATGAAATTTTAGACTAATTGTAATTATTTATGTTTTGTTCAATGCAACTTGTAGACATCGGTAAAATGCAGTCCAGATTCCCCGACCCATCCTCCCATTTGATTGAAACCCAGATCTAAAATTGACATTGACTATTGAATTCGTTGTGAAAATTTGGGAGAATGTGGGCACCGAAGATTAGTACAGCACAAGGTCTCGTGGCCATCGACTAAAAAAAGGCCATAGATATGAAGTGGTTGAGTCGATACTTCTGTGAATAAATTGGTTTGGGGTCCAAAATAACCTTAATTTTCTTTAATTGAAACTCGAGCTCGGAGATGATTTTTAGAAAGCTATTTTTTTTAAATTCTGTGTAAGGATCATGGTTTTTGGATTGTTTCTGAAATGCCACGTTGGGAATATACGCTGCAGGGGTGCAGGCTTTGTCGATGCATGCCGCTGGGAGTGTATTGGGAGCTAGTCGAATGGACCATTCCTTTGTTGTTTTGCCCAAGCAGAGGAATCAGACACCTGGGTTTCCTCCTCGTCCTCGAACGGGCGGAAATCAGCACCCTGGCTCTCCTCCAGTGACCAATCTGAATCAGCCCGTTCATCATGCGGTGGGTCCTTTTGATAAAGGCACGCCTGGGCAAGCCACTAATGGTGGACCTGACAGCCATGGTGGGAAGGCGATGGATGAATCGTTTGTGGTGTTGCCATCCTCAGCTGCTTCGATGTATAGATACGAGAATTCTCCTGAAGGAGGTGGTCTGCCCTCTACGAATTTTGTTGGGAATTGCAGTAACACACTGCACATGAACAATGCTAGTTTCAGTTCCAGTATAACTGTTTTGAAGCGGGCCTTTGATATTGTTTCTTCTCAAACACAGGTGTGTAAATGTACTTTTAATCTAAGAGTGGATTGTAAGTCTCCTTTAGGGAAGTAAAGAGGAATTTATGGTCTTAGATCGATGTGTTTCCTTGGGTTCAATAAAATTGCCAATTCAATGAAACGTGTATTTTCTACATTTTAATTTTTAAATGAATTTGGCTTTATATAGTGTAGGGGTTTGATTCCCATGGTTTTGCATCCCTTTTGCAACAACTCTATGTAGGCCACATTAAAAGATGTACTTAATTTGGGAAATAGGGACACAAATTATCTAGAGCTTATCATGACCTTATTTTTTGTGAATTTTAAGTCCCCATTCTGAAATGTGTGCTTATCATGTCCACTCCAGTCAATGATTGAATTTTTACTCCATGATGGCATGGACTAATTCTGTGTGACGTGGCAAGCCACCCCAGCAAGTGGTTAATATGAAGTTACAAACCTAAATGAGCATTGCGTTATTAGATATACTGATCCATATAAACCCTTTGTGGGTGGATTTTATCAACGAATGCGCAGATGCTGGTTTAACCATTTTTAGTTAATAACATATGAAATGTCATTTTCTTATGAGTAACATTTGGAAAGATAGCAATGATGCAAAGTTACGTGCTTTTCAAGTGTGTTTGTTGTTTAGAGGAATGAGTATATACGCTTATTCCTTATTTCAAACTGGAAAGTGTCTTGAATTTTGAATCTTAATGCTTGTGAGCAACTTTACTGTTTTGACATTTTGTGTGCATTTGTTATAGTTGGCTTTTTAATTAATGTTTTCCATTGTCATATCTCATTATTATATGTCATGTAGGGTTGTGTTTGCTTTATGTTTGGGTCAACATTTGTACAATTATGTAATGCTAATTTGGAAAGACATTTGCAGGTCTATTATGAAAAGGTTGCACATTCCACCTGCTCCCCCCTTAAAAAACAAAAGAAAAAGAATACGATTCCCTTTCTTTTTGTGCAATTCCACTGGAAGATATTCAAGCCCCCATAAGAGGTGCAGATTTTTAGTTAAGAAAACCAACTAACTCAGAATGTGTTACTTTGTATTACCATCACATTGGTGTAAAGGCCAACAATCACACCTTAATGAGGAAAAGTGACTAGCTCGGCTACAAGGCAGCCAAGTGACATGAACGATCTTTGCAAGATCTGAAGAGACACTAAATGCAGGTATGGAGACTTTTGCAACACGCTGGAGTAACTTGGTGGGTTCACCACCATCCTTCGTTAGTGCTTGACATTAGATGATAAATTTTAAATCCCCTCCCTCAAGTTTTCATTCATATAAAGTTGATTGAGATAGATTTTAGAATGAGTAGAAACTATAGCCGGAAGGATAGGTAAAAGGAGGACTAGAAAAAATCAAAGAAATCCCTAATGAAACGTTGAGGTTGTCATGGATGTTGTTATGGAAATTTTAGATAAGATAAGATATTTTTAATATGCCAATAGGTGACCAAAGAATAGACCAATGGTACTAGAAAATACAACAAATCACAATCATGTCATGGGAGTGCCAAAAGAAAAAGAGATACAAGTGAAAATAAAATTTGTGATTGAGGAAGGGTAAACCCTAGAAAAAAGAGCACTACAACACTAGAAAATTGAAATAGAGGTAGATGTAGAGGAGGGATTGGAGTTAGGCATTTGCTTATCAATCATTGTGATGGTACCTACATGAAGCTCGATAATGACCTCTGGGGTGTGCTCGAGGCAAAGAGGGCTTGGTTGGGTGACCCTAGGAGGAGCCCCAGAGCAATGAACAAAATCTTTCCTAACATTTGAGGTCGAAGAGAGAACTACAGGGGTGTGCTTGAGGTGAAGAGGGCTTGGTTGGGTGACCCTAGGAGGAGCCCCAGAGCAATGAACAAAATCTCTCCTAACATTCGAGGTCGAAGAGAGAACTACAAGGGTGTGCTCGAGGTGAAGAGGGCTTGGTTGCGTGACCCTAGGAGGAGCCCCAGAGCAATGAACAAAATCTCTCCTAACATTCGAGGTCAAAGAGAGAACTAATTATGCCTCAACCACACCCCAGAGATCATTATGCTTGATAAGGGTTGGGCCGCAGTTCTACATTAGAGGTGGGTACATCTATGTGACCACGTGAAATTGAGTCATCTATTGACAAAACGTATTGACAAAACTAGAGGATGTGCATTTCCCCTAGTCCATATATGCTATCTATGTATATATTTAGCCTTGACATTTAATTGGACATACTTTTGGGTCCAATTAAAAGTTAAAAAATATTTTGTTTTTTGTTTGATTATATGAAGTTAAAATGGAATTGACAGTCCATCAGCTGAATGGTACTTTATGGGAGCGTTTAGGTTATTTTTTAGGCGTTCTGGGAGCTACTTTCCCTCCATTTCCTTATAATGACTTTCCCTCCATTTCCTTATAAGGACAAACTAATCCGTGTTTGACCAGTGAAATTTTGTTTCTTTTGAAGATAGTTCACCCGTTTAAACGATTCTTGCCCTGATTCCTGGAAAATACATTGGAATTCCGGTTTGATTATTGGATGTCCTGATCATGCTGCATGTGAATGTGATTGTAAGATAAATTGGAAACCATGATCCCATTGCCTGTGAGTGAGGTAAAACCTAAAAGCAAACTGTGAATTTCAAATCTTGACCACGAGGAAGAGATTGAGCTCAAGCTTCAGGGATGTGGGGAGTCGTTTCAATGGAGGCCTCAAGCAACGGCGAGAACAAAGATGAGCTACCAGCTACCACAGATTTCTAAGTTTTATTATTGTTAATTTACATAGCACACAACACGACTTAGGCGATTATTAATTTTTTTCATTTCTATTTATTTAATTTAGTTTGGCATTAACTTTACTATATCGATATGCTATTTTTTTTTATTTATTTCAATATTTGTATTATTTTATATAAGTATAGCATATATTGAAACATATATAATTGTATAATTAAAAAATTACGATAATCCCACACACATAGACACACATATATTTCATAAACGTAAATTCTATAGATTAATATAAATTTATGTATTTATAAACATTTATAGTTAAAGTTCAATATTTGTATTATTTTATATAAGTTATAGCATATATTGAAACATATATAATTATATAATTAAAAAAATTACTATAATCCCTAATATTTTCTATAATTTATTATTTTTAATATATATCATTGCCGCTTCCGACCTGCAGTTTCATTTAAATTTGGGCGAAGCTTCTAGCCGATCCAGATACTCATACCTAAGTTCCCAACATTCCCACATTTTGGAAACTCGTGCAACATAGGATTTTATGGTTGTAAGTTTTGTTTTATGTCATATATGATAATCTATGCATAGGAGGGTGTTTATCTATTGTAACAGGGGAAATGCCTTCTATGAAATAGATTTAGATTCATGTAATACTCTTAAAAGGGTTTTTGAAGAATATCCTCGTTGTGTTGGGATGCTGGCAAAGGAATGAATGCAAAAAATCTGGGGGCTTGTGAATGGATCTTGTTTTGGCAAACTTGCATTGAAGGTCAAGATGTGTTGTTACAGTGTTTGGATGGTTTGTGGTTACTATATTTTCCCTAAGATTGGATTTTGGATGCTTATTTTAACAATCAGAGGGTATTGACTTTTCTTATGACATGGATTTTAATCATGGGTTATAATTGGAGTTGGATGGCCTATGGTTATTATGTTTTCCCTTGCATTTCAAGTATGGGTCAACCCTACTTATTGTAATGACTATCAGGAAGGAAGTTATGTTTTGCCACAATTGTTTCCAAGGAAAGCTGAAGCCTATAATTGTTCTGATAAATTATAAAAAATGATTGTGACAGTGATATCTTCTTTCTATTAACTTTTTCTTATGCCTTTTGATTTGTTATTAAAGGCTTATGCAGGTTGACTGTTTTGCTCAGTTTGTGGTATTTTGAGGAACATTTATAATTTAATTGCAATTAATAGGTCTTCTTAGTTCTGAAATACTATAGTTTTGCTTTGGTCATCTCATTGAAGTTAGCATTGTTATATTCTTCACTTCTGCAATCCTTTCACTTATTTTGCTTTCATATTGAAGTATTGTTTATGCTCATCATTGTAATCGTTGTAAATTTCTTTTCAATATGTTGTTATTAATTACCTCCAAAATGTTGGAGATCAAATTATGAATAGTAAATGTCAACTCTTTGCATCCATTGATTTGTGCATGTCAACTCCTTGCATCCATTGATTTGTGGATATATACGACTCTGGTTGTCAGCCCTTAGTGCAGCCAGAGGAGTACTCCCAATAGAATTTGTCACGGTAGACACCTGTTCCCTGTTGCAACTTCCACAACTGTGACCTGTGCTTGATCTTCAGTGTGAGACGAGTCCTTCAGTAGATTGTTCACGTGGCATCACCAACAAATCACCATGCATTACACCATGTTAGCGTAGCTCCAGATTCCTTGGTATCATTAGTGGAATGTCTTAGTTGGTTTGGTTGACGCACCTGTGACCTTTGGTGAATAAACTTGACCAGGTCTTATCCAGTGCCACTTACAGCTGATGAGTTTCTAGAAATCCTAAGAGTTTATTATTCTTTTGGCCGACTTTACAATAATTGCATTGATGGCAGATTCTATCTGATCACTGGTATAAATATGTAAACCTTCCAGATGTAAGTGATTGTGCAATCCCACACTGTAGTTATACAGTTTTGTGTTGATCTAATCACAGGATCGAACTTTCGCACAACTGTCTACATAGTTAAGAGTTGTGCTCACAATGATTCCTTACATTGCTTCGATTCCTGCCAATCTTGTAGCTCAAATTTTACTACGGAAATAGATGCATATTTGCGTCAGTAATATATTTGGAGTCAAAGAATTCCTGAAACTAGGCTTACATAACTGTCCTTACTTCTTTACTGTTTTTTAATTTTTGATTGCACTGAGAGAAGTGAGGTGCACTGTCCAGCCCAGTATGGATGAGGTGTGTATCATAACGCTAATAAGTTAAAATGAAAGAAAAGTTGAGATCTGTAATGTAAAAGAGATAAAAAGCTGACCATAATAATAAAAAGGAATATAAAAAATGTCTGACCATAATAGTAAAAAAGAAGACAATAATAAAATAAATCAGCATAGTCCATCCTAACCTTGGTCTTTAATTACCAAGAAGTTTTCCCCTCAGTTTCTTTTTGATCCCTCTCAGTGATTAATAGATACTAGTTAAGATGGATCTATGCTGGTATGTATAAGCACAGTCCAGTCGCCAAATACTTCTTTACTGTCTTTTTGTTTTTAATGTTTATCAGCACAGTTTTCTTTTTTAACTGGAATGGAATTTTTCATTATATATATATATATATATATAAAGAGACTTGTTGCGCTGAGGCTAGCAGCGATTACATAGTTTCCATCGCTGGATTCCCACAGAACAGAGCATAGTTCTAGATAGCTAATTACATACAAAAAAGAGTTTCTAAACTAGAATTCCAAGTGATCCTGCAGGTAGTCTGCCTAATAAACTGATAGAAAACACAGATGACTTGAAAAAACATTCATACTGTTTAACAATTGCATGCTGTTTTGGTCTTCCTGTTCCTTGCCAGAGTGGTGGGTACCTTCACCTTCGATTTCCATGGGAACTTGGTTCTGGTACACTGTTTCAGCTTCTGCTCCCTCCCCTTGATCAGAGCTTTGAGTTCCCTGTTTATTTGATGCCAAGGAGAGATTACCCGCTCTCTGAGCTAAAACCAATGCCCGAAGTCTGCTACATTCTGCTTCCAACGAGTCAATCCGACATTTTTGGCTGAGAAGAAGGATGGAAAAATTAGCATTGTGAGATATGCAGGACCACTCCAATTCTGCCACCTTGGAGGTGATGACCAAGATAGCACTATTGTTGTCCTGTGCTATCTTATGCCTGCGAAGGACTCTTTTAAATTCCCAGGCGTCATCACCGGCCATCGCTGCCCTTGCCACATGCCCTGAAAACACAGAGAAATACAACACTGCCTCTCTGAACCCAGAACCAAAACTCAAACTTGGTGAAAAGCCCCAAATTCTTCTGGCTCAGAATGCTCCACACAAGGCCAACTCAACAGATAATGAACTCTGGAACAGAGAAATCTCATCCACGACCAAGACAAATGGAGATTGAAATGGGTAACCCTGTGAATTCGCTGTGAACAACCCCAGACTTGCCTCGACTGTCAATCCATGGCTCTGCCTTTGCCAAATCACTGGAAACTTGCACTCAGCCAAGAAATTCCGGGCTAAATCCTCCCACTGCCAGACCACAATTCCACAGAACCAGGGTGGTTCCCTCCCATGAATTATCCCATATCTGTTGCTTCTCCCCATACCGTTGCATTGAAATCTCTCGCGTGTGGCCAGCCTTAGTAAATGAGTGCAGGTTTGCTTGCTCCTGCTGTCCCTCCACCACCTACTTGCCTTACATGACCTCGGGAAAAGCCATGCGGTTTGTACTTAAGTTATGATCCACTTGGCCATTGTATCAATAGTTAACCTCACACTAAAAGGATGATTAGGGGATTGTGGCATAATTAAAAATCCCATTTTGCATAATGCTCCCTGCACTCATTGATGTCACAAGTTTTGCCCATGCATCTGCCTCTTTGTTCAATGCCCTTCTGATGTGGAAAAGAGAGACCTTATCAAACTGAGAAATAATCTGCTTGATTTGTGCCACAAGGCCTTGAAGTTGATGCCCTCCTGGGATTGTCTGGGCGATTACTGCCCGGATGATTAACATTGAATCCCCAAAGACCATCAGGGACCTAATTCCATTATTTCTAGCAATGTTGAGCCTGCACTACAGTGAATAGGCTTTGGCAAGATTATTCGTCACCTTCCCCAGACCCCAAGCACAGTGCACAATCTTGTTCCTCTTGGGATCGTGGAGACTCCCACCCTCACCTGAATATGTATAAGCACAGATCAAAACTGTATTTTTTACATCAATTTTTATACTTTTGTTTGACATCGCATCATTTTTACCCAAAGGTACATTTGCACGTTTTGAACGTATTGTGTTGTTAGAGGAGAATTTTAGTCATACAGTAATTTCTTGTATTCTGTGCCCTGTATATTTTGTCAGTAGTAATGATTATTTCAGACATTTTTCTGTATTTAGAATCTAGATTGATTGCCGGATTTTGTAGTACTGTATTTAAACTTTTGTCAAGTATATCTAGTACTGTGGAATAGTTTTTTTTTGTGCTGATTGTATTTACTGATAAGATGGAATAAGCTTCATTGTCTGCATTTTCAGTGAAATCTTTGTGAAAGATTTTTGATAGACATTCTTTCACAGGTTGAGCAACCTTTATGCTTGGAATGCATGCGGGTTGTGTCTGAAAAACTTGATAGAGAGTTTGAAGATATTAATAAGGACATTAAGGCTTATGAAGCATGTCTTGAACGCCTTGAAGAGGAATCCCCCAGTGGTCTCAGTGAGGCTGATTTTCTTCGAGAAAAAGAAAAGGTGTGTAGCATAAATAAAAAAGCTGTCTTCTGTTGGTGTCTCTCAAGAGGTTGAGGTGAATTTGCATGCGACTTTGTCTTCTTTTATTGTTCATTTAAGATTGCAATAGTTTGGATTATCTATATTATATATAGTAACATGGACTACTTTGCAAACAATATGATGCCCGTTTGTTTTCCTCTGTTGTAAATCTCATAGCAATGCATTATTTATTAATATTAAAGCCCAAATATTTATTTCAATGATATGAAGGTTTAATTCTTAATTAATGCTGAAGGTTGAAGAGGAAGAAAAGAAATTAGAAGCAGCAATAGGGGAAATTGAAAAACAGCACATGGATGTCAAACATCAACTTCAAGAGCTGGAAGTAAAGTCAAAAAATTTTGAAGAACTGGAAGAGAGGTGCCCTTTCTCTGGCTCTGTTTATCTACTCAACAACCATGTTCAGGCATTTTACATCTGGAGCACGTTGGGTTCCCTTGTTTTTCAAATATCTTTTCATGTTTAATTGCCCATCATAATATAGACCCGCATGTGAAGGAAAACTTTGTATAAGACAGTAATAATATTGTCTTCAGTATTTGAATTTCAGATATTATAGAGAACTGCCCATGTGTCAGATTTGAAAGATCTTTCCTGCATTGAACTCTTATTTAACTAGTTGACATATTACGAAGTGCAGTAAACTACATCTTTTCAAGCACCTACACCTTTTTAAAAAAATTGGCTTATTCATAGGACAAATTAAGTTTGGGTAGCTCTCTTACTCATTTGCATTTCAGTATTTGATAACTGTAATTTGTTTTGTAGTATTTTGCTAGTTTATGGATCAGATGCCTTCTTGTCACTGGAAGGCCACTCTTGGGATTTGGTTCTAAGAAATATTGCTAGTCATGATATGTTTTCGGTTCAAAGCACCAACCAAAAATATCATCAACTTCCTACAAGGATGGATACACATGTAGAGAGGAGTTGGATGTACAAGGGAACTATAAATTCCAAATATACAAAGCCACTTTTAGGTTGATCCACCTGCATTTGTAGCTTCTTCCAAGGGGAAGTGTTGCCTTCGGCAATTGTAGATTTTTTTTGGGAATGAATGCTAGATATGAAATGCTGTCAAATTCGGCCAACAACTTAACTTCGAGAGCTCTATGTGTAATTAACCAAAGTGGTTCAAACTTCATATACAAAATATCCAAAATAAATGGACAATTATCAGAAATCCATACAGGATAAATATAATGTAGATTTTTTTTGGGAACGAATGTTACATAGAAATGCTGTCAAACTCGGTCAACAACTTAACTTTGAGGGCTCCATGTGTAATGAACCAAAGTGGTTCATATACATAATATCCAAAATAAATGGACAACCATCAGAAATCCATATAGGATAAATATAATGTATTGAATATATATAGAATGTTTTGTGATTACAATAGCATGTGACGTTGTGTATTAACTTTTAAGTATGCATTGAATGGTCACATACTTGATTAAACATGCCATTTAGACATGTGGCCCTTGGTTACTTAATATTGTTTTATTACAATATAATTATTACAGGTGTATTTATGTATGTTACATTGCCTCCCCCTTAAAAGATGCTTTGGCCTCAAAGCATAATCTCGAAAAGGCCATGTCTTCATTCTTGCATGTAATACTTTCACAGTTTCACTTGATGATCTATTCCCGAGGTTGTTATGGTTGAAGAAACAAAACGGTATGATTGTTGAAGCATTGAACAGACTATTGTATTGTGAAAGTATTAGTCCATCCTAATTTGATTTTTTTATAAGATTATATGGTGCGATATTTTATTAGGACTTCTTCCATTGTGATTTTCTATGATTCCTTTGGAATTGATTTGAATTGGTATTCTAGTATTTTGCATTGTAATTTGATTTTTGATTTGTGTGACAAAATTTGTGATTTCGGTGACAGTAGGGTAGAATTGTTAGTGGTGATTTCCTCTGATATGGTAGAATTGTTAGTGGTAATTGATGGACCTTCAATTGTAATTGGATCTGTAAGTGTCACTATGTTGATTGATGCTTGTCAACTTACAGGTAAATCTTCACTCAATTTTCAACATTGATTGCATCTGTGATAGTTCCCTTTTATACTATTTGTACCTTGACTTTTGCAATCGTTGTTGATTCAATTGAATTTGTTAATGCCTCTTTATTGAATTTTGGAATATGTATGCCCTTTTCCTTCAATTTGTTTCAACTTCATTAAGTAGATTTGACTATGACTTTTGAGACTGTTGATTTCATTGTCTTTGTATGATACGGCTTTCAATTTTTGTCTGGAAATCTTGAATTTTTTGTTCATATTCCTCATTGCATCATAGATGCTACTTCATTTTTTAATTTATCCACTTTTCTAGCAAGGCCTCTATTTTCAAATCATATACCAATATTTGTAAGGCATTTGTTGAGAGAATTTGTTCTGAATTTTGTTAATTCTTCCTTCAATTGCATCAGTTCATACTGACATTGTGCTAAACAGTTCTGATATGTTGCAATTTCGATCTGATATGTGTGATATTACAAAAATCGAACACGCAAAGGAACCAAGAACACAAAGAGAGAACTGAGAGAGAGAAAAGGATTCTTGGATATAAAATGAATAGAGCAACCATCTATTTATAACAATGAGATGACATAAAACCTGATTGCACAAACCTAAATGCATAAACCCTAAAATGACTTATGTGTACTTTAAGTCATTAACACAACAATTCAACATAAAGTAATCTAAAGTAAAAAAGTGACTTTATTATTATGCCCAAGTCTATAGTCTAGATGACCTTTATATTCTAAAACCCTGCCTTAATGGTCAATCTAGAAAATGCACCAATTTTGGCTTTGAATTTTACGATTTTTTTTGGACTCAAAGACTTGGCAAGGATGTCTATTGTCCAATCCTTTGTAGGATAGTATTGCAACTCAACTGTTCCATTTTTGTACAAGCTGTCGGATGAAGTGATAGTGAACATTAACATGTTTGGTATGCTTATGGAAGATTGGATTCTTTGCCAGCTTGAGAACTCCTTGATTATCACAGTACAACAGTGTAGGTTTGTTCTATCGGATCTTCATATCTCCAATAGAGTACTCATTCTGTTGGATCTTCATATCTCCAAGCATTCATCTGAGCCAAATTTATTCACATGCTCCTTTCACTGCTGCTGAATATTCTGTCTCTGTTGAAGAAAGGGAAACGACATGTTGCTTCTAGTTGGTCTATGTAACTGCTTCATTACCCACACTGAAAACATAACCAGATGTGGATTTCCTGTCATCCACTGATCCTGCCCAATCTAAATTTGAATAACAAGAATGCAACCAAGGTTCTTTGTGTTTGCCATACAGGATGCCAAAATCTAACGTTCCTTTCACATATCATAGCACTCTTTTTGCTGCTGTCCAATGTTCTACCTTTGGAGCAGTCATGAATCGAGAGATGTAGCTGACTACATAACTCATGCAAGGTCTAGTGGCTGTAAGATAGATCAAGCTCCCCACTAGTTTCCTGTAGACTAATTCATTAATTGCCATAGAACCAGTCTTGGCTGAAAGTTTCATCCCTTTCTCCATAGGTGTAGATGATATTTTGCAATTTACCATTCTGAACTTCTCTGTAGGTGTAGATGATATTTTGCAATCTACCATCCTGAACTTGTCTAACAAACTTTTGGCATACTTTGTTCGTGAGGCAAAAGTATGTTTATCTATTTGCCAAAATTCTACACCTAAGCAGTAATGTAGGAGGCCTAAGTCACTCATGTCAAAAGCTGCACATAAATTGGATTTTACTTGTGAAATTTCCCTTGCCTCTCTACCTGTGATGATGATGTCATGACCCATCTACATATATCACCAAAATAATTACATCATCTCCAATGCTTTTGACGTAAAGGTTGGGATTTGAAGGACTCCGTTTGAACCCTTATTCACCCAAATACTTGTCAATTTTGATGTACCATGCTTTGGGTGCTTGCTTCAGGCCATAGAGAGCTTTCTGCAGTTGACAGACCATATGCTCTTTCCCTAGAACTTGAAAATCCTATGGCTGGTACATGTATACTTCTTTGTCCAAATCTTCATTAAGGAAGGCAGTCTTCTCATCCATCTGGTATAGTTTCTAGCCAAATTGTGCTGCCATGGCTATAGCTAAGTGGATCGTGCTTATCTTTGTTGTGGGAGCAAAGGTCTCTTCATAATCAATTCCTTCTTCCTGTGTGAAGGCCTTTGCAACTAGTCTTGCCTTATGCTTGTCAAGTGTTTCATTGGCTTTGCACTTTGCTTTATACACACATTTGTAGCTAATGGGTTTCTTCCCTGAAGGTAGCTTTGTGAGAGCCCGTCTCTAATTTTTCATTAGAGTCTCATGTTCGGTTTGCATGGCCTTCTATCATTCTAGTCTTCCTTTGGTCTCTTCATATTCCTGAGGTTCATTTTAGTCATGAATGTTAGCGATCAAAGCATATTTAACTGTATCAGATTTATTAACTCTTCTTGGTCTTCCTTCTGTTGTCATCTCATCTAGCCGACCATCTCCAATGGTGTTGTGCCACCTTTTTGGTCTCTTCTTAGGATCCTCTTCCTCCAAATTAGAATTGTCATTTTGTTAATTTACGGCACCTGCAACTGCTTCTTGGTTGGGAATTTTTGGAGACCCATCCTTAGAATTCTACCCTCTTTAGGTGGAGGTTATACAAGCTTCCTACTTGAGCTGCTAGTCAAAGCTTCCTCATGCTCAAAATATTTTAGATACAAGCTCATTTGAAATAGTTGCATTCTCATCAACCTCAACATCTTGACTAAAGCTTACTTTGTTAGTGTCCACATCAACTAACTTATATTTTTTGTGAGTGTTGCTGTAGCCTGTGAGCATTAGTTTCTTGCTTTTGGGATCTAGTTTAGTTTGTTGTTCTTTAGGGACCCATGCATAGACATTTGAACCAAAAACTTTTAGATGACTTACTTGTGGTTTTCGTCCAGACCAGGTTTCCTATGGAGTCATCTTCTGCACTGCGTTTGTCAAAGATTTGTTAAGCAAATACACTGTTTTGTGCACCACTTTAGCCCAATACCTATAAGGAACATATTTGTTTTCTAACATACAACATGCTATCTCTACAATAGGTTCAAGCCTGAGGTTTATTTCAATTTTAGCATTTACTTGAACCATAGACAAATGCAGCTACACCATTAACAATTGCTGCAATAACCAAGATCACAAGAAGAAATACCATACACAAGAACACAAGAAATATCTTGGGAAACCCTTCTCAATGAGGGAAGAAAACCCAACAATCCTTTACTATATTCTCAAGAGAAAGACCTCCCACACCATAGACCTAGCACACAAAAGGGTGCTCTCAAAAACCAAGAAGGATAGCACCCAAGAGAGGTGCGCACTTCAGCCTTAGAATATGTACTTGCTAAAATTTCCAAAATCACATGTGTGTTGTGTTTCCTCAATTGGGAAATCACCTTTATTTATACTAGACTGGACACATCAAAAGTGGTGTCTATTGGCACAACAGAGCCGACCTCAATAACTCGGAATATAATTAATAATTACCATGTTAATTATCTTTTACATTAATTATCTTTCACTTTATGGTGGGGTTGACTTGTACCCATTACATCACAATTAGGGTTACAAGTAAATCTAACTCTTAGACAATATAGCAAGGGATCTCACACACCCACAAGTGCTCAACCACTAGGGGCACGTCCACTTGTGCTCAGCCATAGGGATGTCCAACTCAA
>JASDQU010103110.1:18719-55366 GCA_032191745.1 Picea mariana
GGAGTGGAATAAAACCTTTATTTGGACATATTAGAACCTTTGGATGCATGGCATGGACTCATAATCTGGATGATCGAAGAAAGAAACTAGATGCACATGCAAAGACTCATGCTTTTATCATTATGGTCTACTTAGAAGAGTGAAATTCCTATAGGTGTTTGACCTTGTCATACATAATATTATCTATAGAAGATATGTTGTATTTGATGAGAAGACCTCACGTATAACTTTATTGAATTCCTCTTATAGATGGTTGAGTAGTGATCCTTTGGAAGTTCTAGGGAATTCTAGATCGACTAACTACGTCATAGGGTTGTTGATTCATCAATCAACTTGATTTCATGACTTGAATTATAATTTACTTTTCATCGCATAATTGACCACAAGTTTTGGAACCCTTGTTCAATGTAACATTCCTCGGCTTGACTGAGGTTCATTACATGTAAAATACACATGGAAATAAAAAAAAAATTGCTAACATATCCTATAGCTTACCAGCTACAGGAAAACACACAAATTTAACCATTTTATGATACTATTAATTAAATGCATCTATAACAATCTAAATAAACATGAATGCAGCTAATAAATTCATCATAGCAACATATAAAACATTCTCATTACACATAGATAATGCACAACAGTTAAACTCATAAGAGAACTCAAAAAACCATATATACACTTATCTTTTTAAAATGGTTGTGCAACAAGCTACTTGTGACAGACGTTCTACCCAACCATAGAATTGTTCTTGTAGATCTCAACAACAAGTCACCCTCGACCTAGGGATAACCCAAAAAATAGGGTGTCTCTCATTGTCCACTCACAACTCAGATAATCCCACAACCTATTGGCATTCTCCTACAACTGTCTCGATTTTCCTCCATATTTCTTCCTCTCAACCCACCCAACCCAAGGAATGTACCCCTTCACTAGTCTCATTCCATTGGGCATCCCATTCATTAACCAAGGTCTCTCTAGTGTAGGTTGTTTATGTTTCTCCAGTTAGAAGCATCGGGCAGACATTCTCCTAGATTGGTCATGATAATTTGACCAAGGGAAATGATTGATCATTTACTCACAGAGCTTTGCTAGTGGTGAATGGACCATGTATAGTCTTTCTCCTGATGAGTAGTGGATAGACTCGAAGTACTCTCACATTGCCTGCCCAAGGATGGAGTGATTTATATTAATTATACGTGCATGTGAGGAAAAGACATTAATATATATTAATTAATTATTAATTATATATTATATTATTTATAATATAATGTATATATAAATAATCAATAATTAATAATTAATAATAAATTAATCAATGAAAAGAAAATAATGGAAGAGACATGTCCATTAAATGAAAAGGAACTCCGCCCAAGTATACATATTGAGGCCGTCAATTGTAATATATCATCTCATACAATATTTACTTACAACAACCTCTCATCAAGTCCACTAAGTCTTGTTGATATTTTCAGTGTGTAATTATTCTATGATAACAATAGCATTTAAATCATAAGGAAATAATTATCATATCTGAAAATCATAAAATTCAAGATAGTATCAGAGCTAGTTAAAAGCTTTCAGTTCCAGAGCTAGTATAAGTCTTTTCCAAAACTAGTTAAAAGATTTCAATGCCAGATCTGAGAAATCTACTTCAAATATTTTATTTTTTGCAATTTTATGGTCGTGGTTGTGAGTGGCATGTGCACACAGAGTGACCACATTCCCTTTGGTCGCAATTTTCCTAATTATAGGGCATGACTTTCTTAAGGATTTGTCACTCTTTGTTTCTCTACAAGATGGTGTCCAGTCTCAGAGTAAAAGATGGGTTGGATGGTGCTACAAATTTCAAATCCTGGAAGACTAGGATACTCTTCATCCTGGATGAAAATGAGATTCAAAATTATATAAAACAAAATGTCTCATAACCATAATGTGCTGAAGAGAAAGCCAGGCACAAGAAGAATGAAGTAGAGGCTAAGAGTATTTTGATAGATTCCATAAAATATCATTTGATTCCACACTTTGTTGAGTTGAAAACTGCTAAAGAAATGTTTGACGCCTTGGTGGGATTGTTTGAGAGAAAGTACACTAGAAGGAAATTAGCTTTTAGAAATCATCTCCGTTGTATCATGATGACCAAATCAGATTTAGTTGTCACTTATTTTATGAAAGTATCCCACTTGAGAGATCAACTTAAGACCATTAGGGACACCATTGATGATGCAGAACTTGTTACAGTGACTCTTAATGGATTTCCTTCTTCATGGGAATCATTTGTTCATAGCATTTGTGGATGAAAGGAGTTGCCCAAGTTTGATCAGCTATGGATTGATTGTGTCCAAGAGGAGGCCAAAACAATGTCCAAAAACAACTTGCAGAAACCCTAGGATGAAGGAACTCAAGATCTTGCAGCTCATGCAAGAAAAGGAAAAGGAAAAAGGAAAATTGGAAAGAAAAATGTAGGGGAGGATATTCCTCAGTTAAAGAATGGAAGAAGAAGGATATTTCAAAAATAAAGTTCTTCAATTTTCATACATTTGGTCACTATGCTTCTTAGTTTCCTCAAAAGAAAATGAAGGGAAAACATCATGCATCAACAACTGATATTGATGAGCATCCGCCACAGAATAAGACAAAGGAATATAAACTTGATGGGATTGCAGATGAAATTTGGAAAGAGTACTTCTTTGTCTCCTCTCTTTCAGGCACTATTACAAATGGCAATGATATTTGGTTAGTGGACAGTGGTGCTTCCAGGCACATGATAGGTTCCCGTAATTGTCTCTCAGGTTTGGTTGAGAGGGAGTCATAATTGTGAGTAGAACTTTGTGATAATGTCAAGTATGCAGTGAGAGTAGTTTTGAAAACTTCATTCCAACTAGAATTTGGAGATATTATTCATATACAAGATGTGTTTTATGTACCAAGGCTAAAGAAGAACCTACTTTCTACCTCAGCATTGGAGGATAAAGGCTATAGAGTTGCATTCATGAATGGACAGGTTCTTGTATGGCCTAAGGAATCGAGTATAGACTCTGCAGCAATGATTTCTGTTCAAGAGGTAGGTCTATACAGATTGTTGGGAGGACCATCCTAGACATTGGTACATAACAACATTAGTTTGTGTGAGCTATGGCATCAAATATTTTCACACTTACATTACAGGCTTTACTATCACCGAAGAGGATGGTCACGGGACTTCCATAGCTTCAGATAGAGCATGATGGATTTTTTAAGGGATGTGCACTTGGAAAGAATGCCAAGGGATCTTTTCCAAGAAATGACAATAGGTCCAAGGGGATGTTGGATCTAGTGCATTCATATGTATGTGGACCTATGATAGTTGCATATTTGGGTGGATTCCTGTACTATGTGATATTCATTGATGATTTATCTTGGAGGACATGGATATTATTCATGAAGAACAAGGATGAGGTCTTCAACAGATTCCAGGAGTTCATGGCTCAGGTAGATAACCTAACATGGAAGAAGATCAAGGTGTCGAGGTCAGATAATAGAGGAGTGTACACTTCCAGGGACTTCAGTGATTTCTGCAAGGAGGTAGGGATCAAGAGATAGTTGAATATTCCTTACAACCCACAATAGAATGGGGTTGTAGAGAGGAAGAACAGGTCCATTGTAGAGGCTTCCAAATCCATGATTCATGATCAGGGCTTACCCATGTTCTTATGGGGAGAGGCATTCAGTACAACAGTGTACGTCTGGAACATGAGTCATCACTAGAACTCAGGGAACAAGACTCATGAGGAGGATTTTACAAGTATGAAACCAAAGGTCAGTCATTTGAGAATCTTTAGTTGTCCAGTCTACATTCACATGCCCAAGGAGAAAAGGATGAAGTTGGAGCCTTCTGGGAAGAAGGGGAAGTTTGTTGGATACAATGAGACATCAAAGGATTACATAATATACATTCCAGGACAAGTCCAGATAGAGTTTGGTTGATCCAGGTGGATATCAGTGGCCAACCACCTTTTCCAACTCGCTCAAAACAATTTTATGGCATTTTTGACAATTTACTATTTTTAGTAGTTTTTAACTTTGAGGGTCATTTTGAGGGCCTAGATGAAGGTTTTCCGGGATTGAGCTTCTCAATGATAGCTAAAGGATATAATTGAGACCCCCAAATGAATCTCCTCGGTGATACATTTCCAATGAGCTATTGTGCACCCCAAACAAAGATCGTATGCCAAAGTTACGCCCCGGGAAGTTGATACACCAAACTACCCAAAACGGGTCCACAAAACTATTGGCTTTTCATCTTCCAGGGTTAGGGTTTTGGATTTTATTTATGATAAAAAGGCCTTTGGAGTCTCGTTGTAAAATCAACTTCTTGCGAATGCGAGTAGTGGACACATCTCTTCTCAGAGATAAGTTGCCACCATTCTAACGAGTCTTTCACTCTGTATTTTTACAGTCTTTGTACATCTTTGCTCATTAATAGAAAATTGTGTATTACTGTATCTATGTGTTTATGGTTGCATCTCTGATACATTTCTATTATATTATTGGATATCCGAGATATCTCTGTACATTGCTTTATTATATCTCCACTCTCATTTTGTGCCAAAAATAATCTGGATCAGTGGTATCAAAGTAGGTTGCTCTTGATCATTTTATTTAGTGCATGTCCCCGACAAGGTACAAGTATAGAAATTTGGGTCTCGAGCTTATCTCTCTTGAAGACAATCACTCTCGCACGCCCAAGAAACCCTCCATGGTGGAAGAAAAAAAAACGATGGAGCAGACGATTATATCAATCTGTTGCTTGAGCAAGCTCTCACGCGACAGAGGGATGAAATGATGGAGAATTTTTCTCACATCCTTCAACGCCTGCTGATAAAAACAGGCACATATTCATCAAACAACCACTTTGGAAGCACCTCTCCTTTCAAGGTACATGTTATTTTGATATTCTTGTATTTTAAGGTCAGATAGATGCGAATGCCCTAGACAAATGGTTAAATCTGCTAGAAGGTTATTTCTCTGTTCACCATTTTTTCGATAGGGAAAAGATCACCTTCACACTCCTTAAATCTCTCCCCCATGTCAAACATTGGTGGGAAAATTACTGGGATCAAAGTTCCACAGAAGACTCTGGAATATATGGGGTCGATCCCACTTGGGATTTTTTTGTGGACACTGTAAAGAAACAATATTACCCTATTGGCAACTATGAGGACCAATATATGAGATGGACCACACTACGACAAGAGAGGGGCCAAGCAGTTCCGAAGTTCACCAATACCTTCCATACCTTGCGCACCAAGCTGGGTATCAAAGACTCTGAACGACATTGGTTCTGAAATACCATGGGACTCTACACAGATACATCCAAACTGAAATGGATTTTTTGGACATCTCATCACTCAATGTTGCTTATCGATATGATGTTAAAATCGAGCAGAAATTTAAGCACTAGAACAAACAAGATTTCAGGTTTGCAAATCTGCAAAAACCAAAGTATGATAAATACATCCCTAACAAAAAGTCTCCTGAAAACCAGTCCAAGCCACAGGAAAAGAAGGGTCATGGGAAGACGAAGAAGGACACCGAAAAATGGTGTGATTTCCACAAAATCCCTTGGCACAACACTAATGAATGTCGCTCAAAACAGTCATTGGTGGCCGAAATCAAAGACAAGGAGTCAAACCCTGATTCAAAATTTGATTCATAAAATACTGACAGAAGATAGATCATCGACACAGACCCCACTGATATTGTCATGACCGCATCAATTCAACCAGAAGAACCAACATATCATGAAGAGGGGGAGTTCCTTTTTCATTCATAGATGTGGGTGAAGGGGACCCCGCTGCATTTTATTATTGATAGAGGAAGCTAGAAGAACCTCATCTCAATAGAGGTCATCAAGTAGTTGGGATTGTCGACAACACCACACCCACAACCATACAACATCGGGTGACTTCACCAAGGATGAGATATCCGTGTCAGTCAGCAGTGTCGATTGTCATATGGCATCCATCCCTTCAAGGATGAGGTATTATGTGATGTCGCCCCGCTGGATGTCCGTGATGTTCTCTTGGGTCGGCCATATATGTGGAATCTCCATCCTATCTATGAGTCTTGACCCCGTAGTGTCATTGTTACTCTGGGGGGTCATCTCTACAGGATACCAGAGGTGGTTCCGACTAATTTTCCACCTAAACATTTCCGCAAGGTAGTATCTCATACTACAAAATTCAGCTTCTTCACAATCGGTTCAAAAGGTGAACATAAGGATACTGCAACCACTGCAGCCTTGGCCCAAGCACCTTCTATCCAACAAAAGCAGGTCAACAAGACTACACCAAAGTGTAAAGATTCCTTCTGCACACAGAAATCTCAGGTAGCCAGACTAGTTAAAAAGGTTCAACCCTTCCAGCCACAGGTTCGTGAAAACCTTCAAAAAGCTAAGCATCACAACTTCTCCAACAAGGCAAGCAGCTCATCAAGATGCATATTGAACAAAATATTTTCCACAATGGACACCATTTCTTCCTAAGGAGGGAGGATTAATCCAGGTGGATATTGGTGGCCACTCACCTTTTCCAACTTGCTCAAAACAGTTTTCTCGCAATTTTGGCAATTTACTATTTTTAGCAGTTTTTAACTTTCGAGGCCATTTTGAGGGCCTAAATGAAGGTTTTTTGGGATCGAGATTCTGAATTATAGTTGAAGGCTCTAATTTATCCCCCAAAATGAATCTCCTCAACAATACCTTTCCAACAAGTTATCGTGCACCCCAAACGAAGATTGTATGCCAAAGTTATGCCCCCAGGAAGTTGATACACCAAACTATCCAAAACGGGGTCCACAAAACTGTTGGATTTTCATCTTTCGAGGTTAGGGTTTTGTATTTTCTTTATGATAAAAAGGACTTTGGAGCCTTATTGTAAAATCATCTTATTGTGAATGTGAGTAGCGGACACATCTCTTCTCAGAGATAAGATGCCACCATTCTAGCGAGTCTTTCACTCTGTATTTTTACAGTTTTGGTAGATTTTTGCTCATTAATAGAAAATTGTGTATTATCGTATCTATGTGTTTATGGTTGCATCTCTGATACATTTCTGTTATAGTATTGGATATCCAATATATCTCTGTACATTGCTTTATTACATCTCCGCTCTCATTTCGTGCCGAAAATAATCTGGATCATCAGTCGGGATGTCACCTTTGACGAAGGCACAACCTTTAGGAAGTCTAGAGAGTCTCACATGGTGATTGATAGTGAGGAGTAGGAGGCTCCAAATGATGTGGGATAAATTCCCTCTGTTCCAATTGAACATCCTTCAAACTATTAGGAGAAGTCAATAGATCCAGCTGAACCAGTGGGCCCGCTTAGAGTCGTTGTTCCAAAGACCAGGAAGAGGCAAGTATGGATTCATGATACATTGAAGGATGCAGAGAGGCATGCAACTCCCCATGGTACTTTCAAGCAAAGTAGATGACCTAAATAATTCTCAAGTTATATGGAATTGATGAGTCACATCATTGATTCTAAACCTTCCAGTTATGAGGAGGAAGCATGCCAACAAGTTTGGATAGATTCCATGATGGAGGAATATCATTCCATCATGAAGAATGATGTGTGGGAGATTGTGTCAATACCTAAGGGGAATTTAGTGGTGACTTCCAAGTGGATATACAAGATCAAACATGCAACATATGAAAACATCGAAAAGTACAAAGTGAGGTTCGTGGCAAGAGGGTTCTCCTAGAAAGAGGGAGTGGACTATGAGGAGACATTTTCTCCAGTCACTAGGTAAACTTCCATTAGGACTATTATTTCCATTTGCAGTAGCCATGTATTGGAGATTACACTAGATGGATGTAAAGACTACATTCATCAATGTTGTGATTGAGGAGGAAGTGTACATAAAACAACCTCAAAGATTTGAGGTACATGGGAGGGAGTCTCATGTTTGTAGGCTAAAGAAGGCCTTGTACAGACTCAAGCAGACACCCAAGGTATGGTACTCCAGGATTGATGGATACTTGATGATCTTGGTATTAACCAAGAGTGAAGCAGATCCCAACCTTTACTACAAGGTTGTTGATGGTGATTCTTTGATCTTGGTGTTATATGTTGATGACTTGTTCCTTACAGGAGCAAACCAAGTCATTGATCAATGCAAGAGTGGGTTGGATTTTGAGTTCAAGATGAAGGATCTTGGATTAATGCATTATTTCTTGGGATTGAAGGTGTGGCAGAAACCAGGCGAGATATTCCTCAGACAAGGGAAGTACACAGTTGTTATCTTGAGTAGATTTGGTATGATCAACTATGATATCCTGGTTTAGAAGGAAGTAGACTTTTGTAACACTCAGTACAATAGAAGTGGAGTATATCACATGCAGTGTCACAAGTCGCGAAGCAGTATGGCTTCAAAAAATTCTTGCAAGATTATTTGATCAAGAGCTAGAGACAACCTTAATACACTGTGGTAGTCAAAGTTGTGTCAAGCTTTGGAAAAATCCAATATTTCATGACAAGTCAAAGCACATTGAGATCAAATATCACTTCATCTGAGACATGGTACAAAAAGGTGCAGTAAAGCTCCAGTACATATCCACAGATGAGAAAATTGCGAGCATTCTCACCAAGCCTCTGCCTAAGACAAAGTTTAAATACTTCAGATACAAGCTTGGCGTGATGCATAATGTCTCCCTCACTGAGAGGGAGTGTTGATGTTTCTCTAGTTAGCAACATCGAGAATATGTTCTCCCAGATTGGTCATGCTGATTTGACCAAGGGAAATGACTCATTTACTCACAGAGCTTTTCTAGTGGTGAATGGCCCATGCGTAGTCTTTCTCCTGACAAGGAATGAATAGAATCGAGGTACTCTCACATTTCCTGCTCCAGGATGGAGTGATCTATATTAGTTAGACGTGCATGTGAGGAAATAATCATCAACATAAATATAATATATAAATAATATATTTATAATATAATGTATAAATACATAAATAACCAATAATTAATAATTAATTAATTAATGAAATGACAATAATGGAAAAGATGTCCTTTAAATGAAAAGGCACTCCGTCCAAGTATATATATCAAGGCCCTCAATTGTAATATATCATCTCATACAATATTTACTTACAACAACCTCTCATCAAGTCTGCTAAGCCTTATTGAAATTTCTAGTGTGTAATTATTCTATGATAACAATAGCATTTAAATCATAAGGCAATAATTATCATATTTGAAAATCAGAAAATCCAACATGGTATCAAAGCTAGTTAAAAGCTTTCACTGCTAGAGCTAGTGTAAGTATTTTTCGAAGATAGTTAAAATATTTGTGGGAAGATTGAATATTAGAATGGTGTGATCACTGATGTGTATCATGTACCTAGATTGAGTGTCAATTTCTTGTATGTACCCAAACTAACTCATATTATCAAGAAGATTCAATGTTGTCTATATTGGTTTGTTGTGTTCAAGGATATGCACACAAAATTTGTTGTTGTTGTCATCAAAGGTTTCTTAACCCTAAGGATATAGTATATAAATTGTGTGACTTTCCTTAGAAAGATATAGGATTAACTGCACTCATAGCTCAAACTAACAACCAAAGCAGACTCTGGCATGAACAACTTAGACATCTTATGTTTTAGAGCTTGAAACTAATAGTGAAACGCAACATGGTTACTGGACTTTCTATCGTTGTCCCTCCTAATGGAGTATGTGAAGGATGTATGCTTTGCAAGCATCACCAAGTTTCCTTTGAAACAAGGAAAGCTTATAAAGTAAAGATTCAACTAGAGCTTGTTCATAATGACACGTGTTCCATGAACAAACCATCATTGTCTAGTGCAAGGTATTTATTGACCTTCAATGATGACTTTTCCAAGTACACTTAGGTATATTTATTGAATAATAAGAGTTATATCTTTGAAAATTTCAAGGAATTTAGGGCATTAAAGCTTACAAGAAATGCAAGCAACATGTGAAATGTTTAAGATCTGACATGGAAGAGAATATGTAGGCAAGGATTTTTAGAGGCACTTGTCACAAAATGGTATGTCTTGGTAGAGATTTGTACCTTACACACCACATTATAATGGCATCGATAAAAGAAATAATTAGACTTTGGAAGAAATGGCATGTTGTTTTTCAGGCCAAAGGTCTGTCAACTAAATTTGGGGCAGAAGCTCTCTATTGCTCAAACCATTTGTTAAATTGATTCTAACTAAAGTTTTGTTGGATGTGACTCTATTTGAGAAATGGAGTCGATTAAAACCCTTATTTGGACATCTTAGAACCTTTGGATGCGTGACATGGATTCACAATCCAGAGGATCGAAGAAATAAACTAGATGCACATGCGAAGACTGATTCTTTTATCATTATGGTTTGCTTAGAAGAGTCAAATTCCTATAGGTTTTTTACCTTGTCATACATGATATTATCTATAGAAGAGATGTTGTATTTGATGAGAAGACCTCAGGTATCACTTTATTTAATTCTTCTTGTAGATGGTTGAGTAGTGATCCTTTGGAAGTTCTAGGGAATTCTAGATCGACTAACTACATCATAGGGTTGTTGATTCATCAATCAACTTGATTTCATGACTTGAATTATAAGTTACCTTTCATCGCATAATTCACCACAAGTTTTGGAACCCTTGTTCAGTGTAACATTCCCCAACTTGATTGAGGTTCATTACATGAAAAATACACATGGAAATAAAAAAAATTCTACTAACATATCCTATAGCTTATCAGCTACAGGGAAACACACAGATTTAACCATTTTATGATACTATTAATTACATGCATCTATAAAAATATAAATAAACATGAATGTAGTTAAAAAATTCATCATAGAAACATATAAAACATTCTCTTTACACATAGATAATGCACAACAGTTAAACTCATAAGAGAACTCAAAAAACCATATCAAGACTTATCTTTTTAAAATGGTTGTGCAACAAGCTACCCAGGACAAACATTCCACCCAACCATAGAATTGTTCTTCTAGATCTCAACAACAAGTCACCCTCGACCTAGGGCTAGGAATCCACAAAATAGGGTGTCTCTGACTATCCACTCACAACTCAGATAATCCCACAACCTATTGGCATTATCCTACAACTATCCTGAATTTCCTCCAGATCTCTTCCTCTCGACCTACCCAACCCAAGGAATGTACCCCTTCAATAGTCTCACTCCATCGGGAATCCCATTCATTTACCAGGGTCTCTCTTATGTAGGTAACCAAGAATTTCACTACTAGGAATTCAAGGTAACTCACTGCCAGGAAAAATACTAGGAAAACTACCAGGAAACAACAACAATAACTTGTTGTTATAGTGCCACTCTCATAGGAGTTCACTCTTCAGACCTGACAACCTAGTTCTTATGAAGGCATGAAAACTTGCTTATTTAGTCTTTATCTTCAAAAATTCTCTAGAATTCACCTTCCATTGTTGCTCCAGCTCCAGCGCACTTCCTCCCTATTCTATGCTTCTTGTTCTTGCAAAGACATGACTATCTAATTCTCCCCTCTTGGCCATACAAATTTCCTCTCTTTTTTATTTCTTGTTTGGATTACACTCTTCCCCAAGATTATTTTACTCAGCCCCATGCTCCCAATAACCATGGGATGTGACTCCTCACACCCACCCTCTTACATGTATTCAATGATTGGATTCGAGAACACTAAACAAAAAAATAAAAGGTTCACTCGAAACATTAAAAACAAGAAAAGGATTTGGGAATTAAAATCATGAATAAAACCCCCATATTCAAACCCTCCTCTCTTGTGGATTAATAATTCCCCATGTCTATCCATGTCTCCCAATAAATGGTATCACATTTTATTTATTAAAATTCATAAAATACAATTTGCATATTACATCGCTTGTCCATAGCCACATTCATGTCCACATTATGCATTAATTAAACCAGGGATGATAGCGGGGATGTTACATTCAATCCAAAAATGGTGATATTGGTATAAAAGCTCCTTCAACAAAGGTTTTTTTTCTTCCCAAATGGGTGGCCAAGAAAATCGAAGTTGTTACAAATGATGCAGGAGATATCAACAACTCAAGAAAAAGCAAAAGTTGGAAACAATATGGTAGTGCTTATTTAACGACACATGTGCTAAAGGCATATGATCCAAATATATATGCACATGCACATGATTTACTTGAGTGGGAGAATGTTATGGTTAATGAGTATCATTCCTTGATGAAGAATGACACATTAGATTTAGTTTTTTAACCATAAGAAAGGAATGCAATGAAGTTTTGATAGGTCTACAAGATGATATTGATATTTGTAGGTGTTGTTGAAAGACATAAGACTTGTTTAGTAACTAAGGGATTTTATCAACTAAAAGGTATCAACTACATTAAAATATTTTCCCCAATTACAAAGATTAACTTTATTCAACTGATTCTTTCACTTACTGCTCACTTTGCATGGGAGGTACACCATATGAATTTCAAAATTTCTTTTTGACATGGTGATCTCATTGAAGAGATTTATATGGAGAAACCCCCAGCTTTGAGAATAATGGTAGTCTCATGTGCCAACTAAATAAATCCTTGTCTGGTTCGAAATAGGATCCTAGGGCATGGTATGAGAGGATTGATTTCCTTTTCCTCAATCTTGGTTTCAAATACTGTGAATCATATCATAGTATCTATGTATTACATGTAAATGTTGAAACTTTAATTGTTGTATTGTATGTGTGTTACACATTATTTTGGTCACCCCAGTGATCCACTGACAACATGTGGTCATGTTCCCTGAAAAGATAAAAGAGTCTTTCTCCATGAGAAAAGTGATTTTCTTTCCTTTCTCAAAAACCATATCAAAGAAGGTTGTCGCACCCTGCCATATGCATGGGGTGCGACGATGCCTGATTGTCGCACCCTACTCTAGAGTTGGACTGCGACGTCTCCGCAGGCTGCTTGTGCATAGGGTGTGATGATGATAAAAGAAAAATAAAATTCAAACTTCACGAATGTTCTAGAATGGAATCTTCTAGAAGATGTGGTGGCCTCCGATCGGTTTGGATCTTACTCGCTTCTCTGATTTGGTGGGATCATCCTAATCTCCTCATCCATCTCTCTTTCACACTATATAAGGAGAGATCTCTCATGGAAAAGGCTAAGGTTGAATAGGCTAAGTTTTGTATGGAGAGTTCTACTTCATATTATTCTTGAGAGCTTTGCTTTAGTTCTACAAGCTACATTGTGGATCTTCTTCATTCAAAGGCTTTGGAGCAAAGGTGTGTGTGTTAGAGAAAAATGCCATTGAAAGGGGGCCTTGCGGCATCAAGGCATAGGTTGTATTCTCCACTTTCTATTTAATATGATACAACAATATGTTTGTTTCCCATAAAATTAGTCTTATTTTATTGTATGATTCCTTGATCACATACATAGGTTCTTGTTGAGTATACATTGTTTCTTTCACTTCGTTGGCTTGTGTTTCTTTGCAGGTTCAATATCGTATGAGATTTAAGACGGAGCGAGGATGACAACAACAAGACGAAACAACATTTAAAAGGTATGTTGTCCATCTTTTGTTAGCTAGTAAACTCGATAATTAAAGCCTAGGGAAAGTCTTATATTATGTTATGTTTTGTTCTAGTTTCGGGTGAAACTAGGGAGATTTGTTTGTGTCCGCACTTACCGATTAGTCCAATAACAAAATTGGCCACTCCACTGGGGATACAACTTGTCTTTGGTTTTTTTCTCTTACTTTCTTTTATCTTTCCTTCCTTTAGTTAAATTCATTCTCTGAGTCTGTGGGTGATCCATCTAGACTCCCTGGGTCTGAAGGTTCAATTAGATTTTTGTCTTTCTTCCATTTTCCCCCTTAGTTTTAGAGATCATTGCACTGTGCTATATAGACAAACTGCGATGATCCTCTGACGTTGCACTCTACAGGTGAAAACCAGTGTGATGACATCGCACTCTACAAGTGAAAACCAGTGTGACGACATCGCACTCTACAGGTGCAAACTAGTGTGATGACATCGTACTCTACCCTATTGGCAGCATGTGACGACCCTAGATCGTCTCACTGTGCTCCACTATCACCTGCGACGATTCCTGTAGGAATTGTTGGCGAGAGTCAATTTTTCTTTTTTCACCCAGTTTTGTCTCAATTGCCTGGGATGAACTTTTGATACCAGTGTTTGAGTGATTTATGAGTTTAAATCTTGCAGTTGATTGGTTTTCAGAGATTGGAAGTTTTATCTTTGTAATTTTGCAAGTTTTCTTTAGATTTTTGTCACAAGGGTATAATCTATGGATCTTGGTCCTGAGTGCTTGTTTGACAAAAGGTCTTTAATTTGTTTAAAGTTTTGGATTGTTTTTACTTTCTAGATTGTTAATATATTGAGATTTTTTTTTTTTACATTTGACAAAGAGTTTTCTTATCTTTTTATTTTTGTCTACGTTGTGAGTTTGATTTGGGAAGAGTGTTGAGAGTGTGTTAATTTTCTTGGATTACGTTTTCTTTCCTCCTTTACATCTCTAGTCTGATTTGAGAAAGGAAGAACTGAAAATCATTCTTCTTTTTAGTAATTTTTCACAAGAAAATTGTTGCATTCAAATATTTGTAAGAGAAAATTGGAAAATTTTGTAACTTTTGATTATTTGGAATTTTGTTCATTCAAAAATAGAGAAATTGTGTTTTGTAGCTTTTGTATTTCAAAGAAAGATACCTTCTCCCTCCTGTAATTAGAGTTCATCGAATTAAATGATTGCATAATCATCTCTTATTGCATTCTATTGGGTCAAGGTCATACATATCATCAGTTTTATTTCCATCTCCATTTTGAGTAAGCAACAACCTCTTTAAAATAGAACGTAATATTAAAATTTATTAGCAACTTTTTATTTTCTAGAAATTCTCTACACCAACATTAGCTAGGATAGTGCTTTGGAATAGGTTGAAAGGCACACTCTCCAAAGCATCAAAGCACAAAATAGTATCTTGTGATAAGGAGAGTTCAAATCCACTTGCTACATTTTGTCCTAGGAAGCCCTTCTAACACGAGTCAAACCTGAGGTCACATTAAGACTGGTAGAGTTACTCACCCTGCTTTGTTGGTCTTGGTGTATAGATTGCGCGTCTTGTTGGGGGTCACTTGAGAAGAAAATCCTGTGGGGACCTTCTTGAGTTGATTTCGGTCTTAGATACCCTACCTTTGCGCGTGGATCTGACTGTCGACTGTTTCCCCAGGCATCATTGTAGTAATTGGTAACCTTAGTGGCCTATCTCTTTAGGGTCTTTACACGAGGTGACTTTGGAGGGGCAGGTCTTCATGGTACTTGGAATCGATGTTGTCCAAACTCACTCGGGATCCTTGGAGGGTATACCCATGATTATGTGTGGGAGCTTGCACCAAGGCGTAAGTTTGTTAAGTAGGTCATCAACGTAACTTTTCCACCCTCTTTATCCCATCTCCTTCTTGTCTTGATTTTGTGACGTTGGATTTCATCACCAACTAGTGACTTCAAAATAAGAAGGTTTGTTTTCTTGGTTTGATTTCTAGATTTTATTAGTGAGTGTTGTTTGTTTCTCTAGTTGGCCATAGATTTGTTCTGTTCTTTATTTGGTGCGGCCAACATTAGCCTTCGTTGTTCACATAGGATGCAAGGGCTACCTCCTAAAGATCCATAAGATTATGTCCCTTTGCTTCCTAACTCAATAGAGGGATATCCTGAGGGAGCAGTCAATAACAAAGTATCCTCTGAGATTGGAAGTTCAAATTCTTTAGAGGGATTCAGAATTCATAATTCTTTAGAAGCATTCAGACTTCCCGAAAACACGTTATTGAGTGTTGTACAAGATCATAGTTGCTCCAAATTAATTCATCAAGATACATTATTGTTGAAGAATATATTGAAGTACCTACTGGACCTAACACAAAGTTTGATGTAGACGATCCACTTTTTCAAAGTGAGTTGTGTATAACCCCAGTTTATACTGCTGAAATTTTTAATCCTAGCTCTGTCCCTGTCCATTCTGTTTGGGGCACTTCTTCAGGACACGATATTTTTGACACACTAGGAATGAGTCCTAATCAACCTATGGTGTCGCAAATTCCTGAGACATATGTTACCTATACGGTACCTTTAGATCATTTACTAGCACAACCATTAATTTCGTCACCATGTCAGACCAATTGTTGGTTGGTTCTCACTCTATTCCTAATCTCCATATTACTGGCTCTACCATGGTCTCACAAGCTACGCCTGTTTTTGCCAGAAATATGGTGATATCCCAAGCTCTTATTGGAATGCCGCTTCCGCCTAGATCAAATCCATCACTTCCCCCTGGGTATAACGCTTTGAATACTTCCATTGCTAATCCTGCTCAGAATCCGACCGAAGGGTCTAATCTTTTTATTCCACCTGGGTACAATGTTGCTGCTGGTTTTGTTCCTACACCTACCCAGGTTCTCTCTGGAGGGCCATATGTTCCTCCTCCACCTTCGCCTGGAGGAGTTAATCGTCCGGGCCCTAGTAACTCCAATCTAGTTGGAGGCACTAGTCATTTTGTCACTTTTGGTTTTCAGATTCTTGTTGGAGGTCAACCTCAAGTTGGAGGTCAACCTCAACTTCGAGGGCAATCTCAAGTTGGGGGGCAACTTCAAGTTGGAGGGAAACCTCAAGTTGGAGGCCATAACCTAGTTTATGGCCAAAGTACACCTGTGTTACAATATCAACCTTGGAATCTACCTTTCCAAGGGAATCAACAACCGTCTGGGGGGAAACATCCTCAAGTTAATGCTTTTGTACCCCCTAATCTCAGGCAACTGTATCCAGGTTCTATGAATCCTACTTGGGGTCCAAATTTTCAGTCCAATGCTCCTTTCCAAGGAAGATTCCCTAATCAACCAACTTATGTTGGCTATACGGATCAAAACCCTCCACAAACGAATCTGTCAGGACTATCTAACTATTTGTAGAGTGTGTATGGTCCTACCGGTATACCTACGGGATTACCTCCTCAAAACTACCAGTTTCTTCAAGTGAATCGACAATTTCCTTTTCTTGCTACTTTGGATTTACCGGATTTATCTAGGATTTTGAATGATCCTATTTTGCATTCTCCTTACTGGCCCGTCATACCGGCCAAATTACTATCCAACATTCCTAAGTTTGATGGTCGACCTGGAGAAGACCCAAATAATCATGTCATGACATTCCATCTTTGGTGTTCATCTAACTCATTGATGGATGACTCTATAATATTACATATTTTCCAACTAAATCTTACAGGTTTGGCAACTAAATGGTACATCAGGTTACCACGAGGTTTCTTTATTGACTTCAATACTCTAGCCATGGCTTTCTTAACGTATTACCAATTGCCAATACGTTATGAGACATGAACTGAAATTTTGAGTTCTTTCAAGCAATCCTCTTCCACTCACATTTCTGATCACATTCATGAATGGAGGAGGAGAAGACGCTTAATCAAAGTTCCCCTCCCTGACTAGTTGTTGGCCGAGTGGTTTACTAAATCACTTATTGGTCCTATAGCCCGCGATGTCGCCATGGGTGGTGTTGTCACTGAAGAGTAGGCGATTAGTCGTGCCCAGTATTTAGATCTCATTTATTCGCAAATGGGTACTATGTATGACTTAATCCTTGATGCTCCTCATCCTTCTACAAATCCTACTCGAACACCTCCAGTAGTTTCCCATGTTTTTGATGGCGTGATTGAAACTTTTCACGCTGAGACTCGGTCTAAACAAGCCAGTCACACTAATCCCAAATCTACTACTTCTACTGTGCAAAATAATCCTAATCCGACTCCTTCCCCTGGTAAAACCTCTGATGTCAATTCAGTTCAATGTACACCTACCGATAAAAATCAAAATAAGAAGAAAGGGAAGGGTAGGAATAAGGAAGATAAAAATAATAATCCATAATCTGGAAAATCCAAATCCTAGCCTGCTGATTATAAAGACAAACGTAAGCCTCGTTATCCTTTTTTTATCTGTGGTGACGATCACTACACAAAATATTGTCCATGATGTGTCGATGTTACTAAGTTCTTGCAAGGAACCAACACACCTTCTACCCTTGTCATCTTATCACAACCTTTCCCTTCTCAACAACAGGCCCAATTGGTCATTCATGATCAACCCTCTCCCTCTACCACGTCTTATGTGCTTATGTGTACTGTTGACTCCAAAAAGAACAATGTTGCAATCAAAACTCGATCCAAAGATTATTTTCCTTCGAAAGAAAAAGTGGATTATGCACCACCTCTGTTGGTTCAACCTCCTCCACCAACTTCACCTCCAAACAGTCCTCTTCATATCGAACGACCGAGCCTAGATACAATCCTTCGTCCTCCTCCCAAGGGCGTTGTTCGAAAGTCATCCTTTAACCCTCACACACGTGCTTCCCAAAACTATAGTATTGTAGAAGATCTTGCGCAAGCACCCTCTGCGATGTCGGCTCTTAGAGTCCTTCAAAGTTTACCTGCTCAACGAAAATCATTGTTAAAGGCTATTGGTGGAATTGATCCTACCGATACTAATTTGATAATATTTGACTTGGAAGATCATTTTCCAAGGATGAATCCTCAATCAGCGTTTCAAATCCAAGTTGTTGCGGAAAATAAGAATATTTGTTGAACCATTATTGACGAAGGAGTCTCGACTTGCATTATGTTTGTTACTTTTTGGAAAGCCATTGGCTCTCCTACCCTGACCGAGTCACACAATACTCTTAAAGATTTTAATGGTACATGATTCAAACCTTATGGTGTTCATCCTTTATTGTCTATTACTTTAGAAGGTAAAGTGGTTAATGTTGAGGTTGAGGTCTTTGATGCACCTCTTGATTACAACCTTCTACTTGGTCGTAGCTGGATTTACTCCATGCAAGCAATTGTTTCTACCTTTTTCTATGTGTTACGTTTCCCGCACCAAGGAAAGGTCATTACTATCGATCAACTGGCCTTCTTTAATTTTGATTCACGTACTAGAAACGTCCCTTTTATCTCAAAAACACCTCCCGATTATGAGAATGTTGATGTGGGTCTTCTCAAAGATTCAACATTAATGGGTACTCTCCCCATTCCTCCACCCAATATTCCTTCTCCTTTTGTCGCCTTAATCAATATGATATCGACTTCTGTTCATGAAACCCCTAAGTCTTATGACCCTTGGATAGTACCTAACCCTAGTGATTGCCTTCGTTACAACGACTGCATGCCTTTAAGTTCGGTGGAACTGGCTTATCAAGTAATTCAATCGACTACTTTTTCTCCTCCTTCTCTCTGTGATGCGTCTCTCGATCCATTTCATGTGATATTTCCTACTGACAAGATGATCATGTCGGTCATGTCTATGGAAGATACTCCATGGGATGATGGGCATCATCATTCTATTCTATTCCTAGAATGAGAGACCATAGAGAGTTATCAATGGATTTCGACACCGTCTACCATTGTTGTTATTTACTCTGGTTCCAAGTCGACACACGACTTATATGAAGGGAACTTGAGTAAAATTTCCCCTACCATCCCTCTTGACATTTCTGTCAAGCCCAGAGTCATGGAAAATGTTCATATCGGTGCTTCATGTTCTGCTGATGAGGTTCGTACTTATAAAGCCCTTTTTCAAGAATTCTGTGACGTTTTCGCCTGGAGTTATGAAGAAATGCCTGATATTGATCCTGATATTGTTGTACATGAGATTAAGACATACCCAGACACTAAAACCATTCGAAAAAGACTTCACCTAGTGCACCCACGTAAAGTTGTTGGAATTAAGCTTGAGGTTGAAAAACTTCTTAAAGCTGGTTTTATCTACCTTGTGGCTTTGATGGATTGGGTGTCCAATCTTGCTCCTGTTACAAATAAACAAGGCATGATCCGTGTTTGTGTCAATTATAGGGATATAAACAAATCTTGTCCTAAAGACAATTATCCAACCCATTTCGTTGACCAGATTGTTGACAACTGTGCCAGGAGTAAAATATTTTCTTTGATGGATGGTTTCTCCAGCTATAATCAGATCAATATTTTACCTGCGGATCAACACAATACTACTTTTATTTTCCCTTAGGGAACCTTTGCTTATCGGAAACTAACTTTTGGTTTGAAAAATGATCGAGTGAATTTTCAGCACACTATGTCTTACGCTTTTCATGATATTAATCAAATTGTACAACCCTATTTAGATGATCTATCGACGCATGCTATGCGCCACCAAGATCACCCAGAACCTCTACGGGCTATTTTCCTATGCTATCGTTATTATCGCATACGTTTGAATCCTCACAAATGTGTTTTTTGTGTGGAATCCGAATGACTTCTTGGTTTTATCATGTCGATACATGGGATTAGGGTAGACCCCTTGAAGGTTGAGGCCATTCTTAATCTAAATCCTCCTTCCACATTGCTCCAACTCCAAATTTTGCAAGCGAAGGAAAACTTTTTACGTCGATTCATTCCCAACTACGAAAGGATTTACTTGGCTTCTGAAGAAAGGTCACGATTTTGTGTGGGACGACACTGCAAAAAAAGATTTTGAAGCTTTGAAACTCGCCTTAACCCTCACACCACTGTTGTTTCCACTTTATTATAGTTGAGATTATTTCATGTACTTAGATACTTTAGACTCTACCATTTCTATGGTTTTAGTTCAAGGGGATGATTCACATGATGAACATGTTGTATACTATTTGAGTTGGAGTCTCACAACCACCGAAACCAAATATCTACATGTGGAGAAACTGGCCTTGGCAGCTATTCAAGTTGTTCAACGTTTTCGTCAGTACATCTTATTACGTAGAACCACTATTATTTCCAATTGCAACCCCATGCAACACATCCTTACCCGACAATTGCTAGGGGGGAAATACTCTAAATGGATAGTTATTCTCTAAGAGTTTGATTTGGAGTTTGAGCGTGTCAAGTCAACAAAATCTTTGGTTTTTGCTGATTTGATTGGTGACCTTCCTTCTACTGAGACAAAAACTGTGGCAGAGGATTCCTTACCTGACAAATCCCTCTTTTTGATCAGTTCTGATGACGTATGGTACAGATATATCATCATATATCTCCAGACCCAAAATTTCCAGCCTGATCTTTCTAGTACAAATCATCATCATATCCGGTATCAATCCTGTCAGTACATTATCCTTGGGGATACCCTTTACCGTCATGGTATTGATTCCATATTTCGGCGATGTCTTACTTACGATGAAGTTGAGAAAGCTTTGAATGAATGTCACTTTGGAGCATGTGGCGGTCATATGCATGGGTATTCCATTGCCCAAAAGATCTTATGAGTTGGTTATTTCTGGCCTTCGTTCTTTAAATATTGCATTACCGCTGTCCAAAAATGCCACGCTTGTCAAACCTACAACAACAAGATTCGATCTCATCCTTCTCCCTTACACCTTGTAGTTTTCGTTGTTCCCTTCACTAAATGGGGCATTGACTTCATGACATGTAACCCTCACTCGACCAGGGGGCATGGATACATTATTGTAGCTGTGGATTATTTCACTAAATGGGCTAAGGTGATGCCTACATTTGATAACACTGGGAAAAATACAACGTTATTCATTTTCAATCATATCATTACTTGGTTTAGTGTCCCTCAAGCTATCATTACTGATCATGGTAGTCATTTTTGTAATTTCATGATTTCTGAACTTACTAAGAAGTTGGGTCTTCTCCATGAAAACTCAACCCCTTACTATCTACAGGCCAATGGCCAGGTTGAAGCAATCAACAAAGTCCTCACCACTATGCTTCGACGGATGGTCGGAATTCACAAGTCTAGTTGGCACACAATGATTTTTCAACATTATGGGCATATCAGACATCCATTAAGTCTTCCATGAGGTTCACACCTTTCCAGTTAGTAGACGGTACCAAGGCAATTTTGTCGATTGAATGTGAGATCCCATCTTTGAAACTAGTTGTCAAATTTCTCCCTAACACCTCGGCTGAAGATGAACGTATTTTTTATTTGATGCAATTAGACGAAACCCATAGTGATGCGGCCTTAGTTATTGAAACTTAGAAAAAGCATGTCAAAGATCAATATGACAAGCATGTCAAACCACATGTTTTTTATGAAGGTGATCTAGTTCTTCTTTATGAGCAAGATCGTGATTTGCTAGGGGTCGGTAAATTCGAGCCTATGTGATGAGGTCCTTATATTGTGAAATGAGTGTTGGAGAAAGGGGCTTATGAACTAGTGGATTATGATGGAATTCCTTTGAGTGAACCCAGAAATGGGCTTTACTTGAAGAAGTACTATGCTTAAGTTATTTTGCATGAGAGTTGTGTACTTTTAGTGTATCATACTTTTGTGTGCTTTTTTGTTTTTGGTTCCACCTTTTGGCTGCTTACCTTGCATTGTGCTTGGTTTCCATATGTCAGTGTCTTCACTACCCTACATTGGCTTTGCTAATGGAGCTAGTCGTAGTACTCAAAACTTAGCGTCTGTTGCTTGGGAAATTTATGCACCTACGGATGAGTTAATTAGTCTACATGTTGTTTGCCTTGGTCGTGCAACTAATAAGATCATGGAATACCGTGCAGTTATCGAGTTGTTAACTGACATTGTTTCACTTGGAAGCTGTCATCTTATTGTATGACTTTATTCGTAGTTAGTAGTACTACAATTGATTAACGCTTATTCTATCTGAAGTCCTACTTTGTTAAGGGTATATTTACGAATTTGCCTCTTGGAATGTCATTTTGATTATATTGAATATCAACACATTCCTAGATGTCTAAATACATTGACAGATGCATTGGCTAATTATGTGTTAGATAGAAATTTGAGACATTTATAAAATCCAATCACACTTTGTACATAAAACAAGTAAGCTGGTAGAAGCCTTATATTAATAACAGTAAAAGTTTACAAAAAATTGTTTTTGTTCGAAGACCAAAATGTCAAAAATGTGAAGCACATGGATTCATATACAACAAGCATCACAGATGTTGCTCACTATAACAAGTGACTTCCCGTGCTACTCTACGTAGCAGTCGACCGATGGATGCAGACATGCCCACCGTGTGGCGTTGGTAATGCCTAGGAATATCATCTATTGTGGCATATGGGACATGCATGGTGAGTCCCTCGAGGTTTTTTTCTATGGCCTCGAGATCGGTAGCAGCTACTCCCACTACAACACCTCTCTCCCCTCACCTTTGGATAGGGGATGATCCTGGCAGACGATAAGGTCCCACATCTGCATTTTTGGAGAGATTTTTGATTAGTCATTGGACTTATAAAACACAAAAAACATTTTATATCATTAATAATAACAAAAAAATTATACAAACAAATTTTTTTTCTTACCTATGTCCCCCCACTGTGAACCTTTGGGAAGAGCTAGGTATGGATCTCCATGGAAATCTACCCCGGCATATGTGTAATCTTCAACCATGAGCAGCAGATTCCTCATCCACTGGAAGAAGACATCGTCATACCTAACGATGGAACCACCTCCATGTTGAGACATGAGATCTACCCACCTCTTCATCCTCAGATCCCGTGGAGTAGGTATACTCCACTCCACCTATAAGCGTAGGACAGGGACCCTTTCCAGGAAGAAGGATACCAAAATAGACCCATATCCAAATTGTTTTAACCCACCACTTATGCACTTTGTAAGTTGGTTCTTCATGATTTTTAGGACCCCTTCGCACTAATTGAAGACTTTGGGCTCCATACACTCCAATGCATACTAAAAATGGCTCTGCATAGCCATGTGGGGAGATTCACTCCCTGCCATGTGAGTAATAGTATAGGGGATAGTCCGCAAAGGAAAATATCAGACATCCTTGATAACTACCTTACCGCTATGTTTCTCGGTACCCAACACACAATGATGGAAGACGTAGTAGTTCATAGGCTCAATGCCGCCCTTGCTACCTGTAAGTGTCACCCGTGAACCACGACGAGATAGTCTTGTCGGGAAATAGATATCCTCGATATCTATGGTGAGTGTGTGGGCACCCACGTGAAATTCCTTCTCGTCCACATCCCAAATGTGAACCAGGTACTCAAGTAGTCTCAAATGGGCCCTCATGCCCTGAATCTTGAAGAATTTTAGTAACCCACACTGTCGGAGGGCCATAAATGTTCCCAGGTCATTCCCGGTGAAGTAATATTCTTCTTTGTGCTCTCGTTCGCGCCACTCCAACATATTAACCAAGGAAGACCTACCAAGAAACCATAAGATGATATTAGAAACATAAATTTCTTTCTTGGGGGTTTTCCCTTGTTGGGTTCATCTTTTTAAATTTTGGGTTGTGGTCGTCGCAGCTCTGGGCATTCGCATAGTGCGACGTCGTCGCCCCCTACCTATAGGGTCACCTGCGACGATCCTATATCATCGCAGTTCCTGATATAGGGCACCTGCAATGACCTCAACGCATGGGAAACCTGCAAAAATTGACCGAAAAACACATTTTTAACCAATAAAATCAATTTTGAATCCATGAAAAGATGAAGGAGAAGGATATTACCCCTTTAGTGGAGACGATTCATGAAATGACCTGTCGTGCACTCTGCAATCAACAGTTGAAAGTCGAGGTGAAAAAGGGCTTTGGAGCAATGTTTAGGCAAAGTTACAAATGAAATGGTAAAATGTGGTTTGTTACCTATTTTATTGACTTTTATCATTTATCATTTGCATATTATATTATTTTTTATGCTTTTTCCAAACCCTAAAGTCCTAACACTTTTACAAGTGATTGATTTTCGAAGATTGAAAATCTAGAAGTGAGACGTTGGAACCAGGGTCCTCTTTTTTGGTTCGTTTTTATATATTTATCACATGTACAAATTCTTTTAGGGTTTTTCAGGAAAAACTCCGAGCAGAGTCTTAATTCTTTTTCATGCTCATGAAACCATGATAATGTAATTGAGTAGTCTTTTTTCATTTTTTCGAACTTGTAATGGTGACACGAAAAATGAAACCTATGGAGTATCCTTTAAGCTCTTTTCAAGCTCCTTAAACATGAAAACATGGCCGAGCGACCTTGTTCTTTTCACACTCGTAAAAGTATTTGAAGAAAACATCTGATGAGAGGTAGGTTATCACTTTTTTTGTCTCGTCAGATTAATTTATGAAAAATAACTTGTTGGAGTTCTCTTTAAGTGTTTTTCAGACTCTCTAAAATTGAAAAACCCTTGAGTTTTCTTTCCTTGGACTCATTAAACAAGCATCAAAAGACCCATATGGGATCGAAACACTCCTTCTTAGGGTTCATTAAATATACTCCGAGGGACTTGTCTGAAGGATGAGCTTACATCTACAAGCATATGTTATCCTCCTCAAGATTGCGTAAAAATAAAGAGGTACTCGCCAGAATTGGTGGGGGGAAATTGGGGAAGAAATGTGTCTCTATATTCGTGTTAGTGGAAGTAATAGTCACTCTTGAACATGACACCCCCTTCATCATTATATTCGAGTTGGGAAATGCATTTGTCTCTCGTTTGACCATCTACAATTTCATATGTTGGGTCCTCCTTGAGTTAATGCTACCAAGACCATTGTCGTGTCATTCATATGTTCAAGAGAATTCCAACCTAAACAAGCCTTCTATCGATTCGACCATCTGCAGTTATAAATTTTATACCATGTTGGCCTTCCCTGAGCTAGTTCTGAATCACTTCATGCTCTGATCTACTTCACATCTATTACTTATTTCATGTCATTGATGTGGGATACATCAAATCCCTCCTTTGATGAGTCTTTTCCTTTCGACTTCAACACATTATCTGGGAACAAGACTTAGAAATCATTTAGTACCTTAGAACCCGCATGCCTCAATGATAGGTTACTTCTCTTCCAATAGTGGGTTCACATCATTGACCCCTGATTGGGATATTCCATTGATTTTTTTACTTCAAATCATTTATTCACATTTGTTGGATTGTACTAGGGTACCTTGGGAGTCATTGACAGCAATGGTTATTTCCCTCGCACTTGTTAACGGTTTTTTATTATTGATCGGTATTCAAGTGGTTTTTACCATGTTTGACTTTGACACCTGTAATCACATGGTTAGATTCCTACTCAAGGACGAGGGAAATGAAGACCCTGGATCTCATCATTCTGATTCAGGTTGCTACAGAGTATTCATGAATTAGTACTGACACATAGATCCACTGTGTATATCTTGTGGCTATGCCTAAATTTTGAATTATTTAGAGCATAGATACACAGTGTATTCCTGGTGGCTATGTTGATTCATGATGACATGGATCCACAATGTATATTTAGTGGCCATGACTCACTTGACATTTAAGGACATTTTTAATCTGAGTATGGGAATTACTACCTCAGACAATGGTATATTATTATTCAGATGTTTGATTGTTTGGAGGTTCCCGATCGATGCGTTCCTTGTTTGACACACACATTCTACAAAGTATTTAAGCTGTCACGATTTCCAGCTTCATACTTTGGGGGGCATTCTATTACACATTATTTTTGTCACCACAGTGATCCACTAACAACATGTGGTCATGTTCCCTGAAAATATAAAAGAGTCTTTCTCCATGAGAAAAGTGATTTGCTTTCATTTCTCAAAAACCATATCAAAGAAGGTCATTGCACCATGCCATATGCATGGGGTGTGACGATGCCTGATCGTTGCACCCTGCTCTAGAGATTGTCTGCGACGTCTCCACAGGCTGCTTGTGCATAGGTTGTGATGATGCTAAAAGCAAAGGAAAAGTCAAACTTCACGAATGTTCTAGAAGGGAATCTTCTAGAATATGAGGTGGCCTCCAATCAGTTTGGATCTTACTCACTTCTCTGATTTGGTGGCAGCATCCTAATCCCCTCATCCATCTCTCTTTCACACTATATAAGGAGGGATCTCTCATGGAAAAGGATAAGGTCGAATAGGCTAAGATTTGTATGGAGAGTTCTACTTCATATCATTCTTGTGAGCTTTGCTTTAGTTCTACAAGCTACATTGTGGATCTTCTTCATTCAAAGGCTTTGGAGAAAAGGTGTGTGTGTTGGAGAAAAGGTGTGTGTGTTAGAGCAAAGGACCATTGAAAGGGGACCTTGCGACATCAAGGCATAGGTTGTATTCTCCACTTTCTATTTAATATGATACAACAATATGTTTCTTTCCCATAAAATTAGTCTTGTTTTATCGTATGATTCCTTGATCACATACATAGGTTCTTGTTGAGTATACTTTGTTTCTTTCACTTCGTTGGCTTGTGTTTCTTTGCAGGTTCAATATTGCATGAGATTTAGGATAGAGAGAGGATGACAAAAGAAAGAGGAAATGAAATTTAAAAGGTATGTTGTCCATCTCTTGTTAGCTAGTAAACTCGATAATTAAAGCCTAGGGAAAGTCTTATATTATGTTTTGTTTTGTTTTAGTTTCAGGTGAAACTAGGCAGATCTGTTTGTGTCCACACTTACCGATTATTCCAATAACAATGTGGATTACCTAGTTAATTTAATTTTGGGCTTGAAGAAAAATTTGATACGACTTACCTTGGTCTATTGCATTTATTTCTAGGCACCTGAGTCTTAAAAATGGATGATGGTATACTTATTTTTCAACGTAAATAAGTGTTGGGTCTGTTATAGAAGTTAAAATAGGGAGACTGTAAACCTTGTGCTACACATTATAGTTGAGAATTAAGCTAATCAAGGAGTGTGATTCTCCAAAGTTTTAAGATAAACTCCATCGATAGCTTGTTGGTAGAATTATCTATTTAATTCATAGTTTACTTGACATTTCCTTTATTGTTAGTGTGGTTTTTTAGTTTATGTAGGATTCATGAGAAATTCACGTCAAGGTCACAAAGAGAACAATTCATTATAACAAGGGAAATTACCAACTTGGTATAAATTATTGCAATGATAAAGTGAACCAGTTAGTCAGTTACAATGACTCAAATTGGGCTAGATATGGTGATGGCAGAAAGTGTGTTTTGTCTTGGTTTTGAACTATTTGTCTAGTTTTTTAAAATGAAAGAACTAGACTCTTTATAAACCATAGAAGCATACTAACATGGTGCATTGCATGCTAGTATATATAGAGACCATGTGCATTTGACATCTCATGGGTGAAATTGGTTTTCTAATCAAGACATCGTCTGTGTTATGTTGTGACAATAGAAATGTGATATAAGTTGTGTTAGGACATAGAATTGTAGGGGATTAAAAAACACTTTGGTTTTGTTTTATTTGGAGTCATAGGGTTTTATAAGTCTTAGGTTTTGAGTCTTCTTGTTGTGGTCATAACTTAGATTTTTATTTGAATAAGCAAAGTTTTGATCATCCCTAGTTTAGAGTCTTTATGTCATAGAATTAGTCATCATGACAAGGTAAATAAGTCCCTATGAGTCACACTTTTGATCCTAAAATCATTACCATGACATGTCATACCTCCAAGCTGTACACAAGTTTACCTTTGTCACCATCCAACTATTTATATGTCAAGTCAAAGTCAGATGTATTTGCTGCCAACTCACCAGGAGAGTTCGCAACGTACTCATGAGTACCTCAAGCATTCATTTGTCATCATTGCAGTTAAGAAACACGTCAAAGGGGATTTTATGGTTTTCAATGCCCTCATTTAATTATTTTTTCAACGATTGTGTCCCAGAATTTCCAACAGTCTTCTTGAAGTGTGCCATTGATTTTGAATTTGGCTCTGCAAACTTGGCATTGAAAACTGACACTGCAGACTGGCTGAAGAGGATCATTGAGTTGGATAACTTGCAAACATATCAGCTCAAGTCTACATGCATCAAAATCAAAACCAAGTTTATCAATCATATATCAAGGTAATGAAATTTTACAGCATATCAGGACACCTGGTATGATTTTTGAGATGTTAAATCATTGGAAAAGTGAAATAGGTTGCTACAATAAAGTTCACAACGCCTGAACTCACTGGCGTTGTGAACTGGTATTTATGATAGTTTGTAAGCAATTAGCACACAACAAAGTATTGCTTTGATATTTTGAATGCTAATTTTTTTTGCTCTGAAATTTGGTGTGGAGGAAAAACATGATGTTTTTTACTTGATAACAAAAAATCAGCTCGACCCATTTTGTATTTTTGGAGAAAAGCTAAAAACATCACCTATAGGAAAGTTCACAACACATGTTGTCAAAGGTGCTGTAAACTCTAATAGTCTGACAAATCCGAGCTATGGGAGGGCTGCCAACTATCAGGGAAGGTTCGAATGGTTTCATAGGAGTTATTGGGACATGAGGGACATGTATTCCATCTCCAGATCAAGCATCATGACCTGCTTCAAAAGGAATTTATCTCAATAGAAAAGATCCCCAAAAATAGGAATTTGTTATGTTTTTGTTGGAATCTTTTGTAACAGAATCCTAAATTGAGGAGCATCCTATGTAGCTCCTTGGTTTTGACCTCCTTAGGGTAGAGAGATATCATTCACTATATATTAAAATGTATTTTGATAAGGAAAGGGTTGGATTCATGAGTCAAGAGAGGAGAGAGATGGAGGAGTATTTTAGTTGCTCATTTGTAAGCCTGGGGGCCTGTTTGTAATGACATTTTATGCCATTAAAGATTCATGAGAGCTGTTATCATATTGTATTCTTTGTTTTCCCATTTATTTTTTATCTTCTTTCTTGAATACATTGCAGGTTTTGAGGATCATAACTTCCATTGATTGATGGATTCATGAATAGCATAGGATCCGTTGTAGCTTGCCCATTAAATCATTGTTTATTGTTTAATCAATATTTAATGTGTTTGCAGAAAGGATATATATACAATGGATGATCTTCTTTTTGTCATATTCACCATGCTTCTACTCATTATTATATATCCCCTTTGATTTGTAGGATTTTATGACTCCATGCCCAATGGAATGCCTCTGCGGACAGTTTGTTTCCCTCTCCCTTTCTTTCCCAGTCTTGTTGATTCACCTACTCAAACCAATTCAATCCATTTATATTATGATGGGTACTAGGATTACACCTACAACATGTTAATATTATGGTAGTTGTGGGAGGTATTTACCCCCACGTGTGAACCTGACGAGAATAGAAGACTCTGGGAAGAAACATAAACCCTAATGAGTTAGCTAATAACCCTAGAAGCCTTGTCGGCTCAAGAAGATAATTTATATTAGGCTATTAGCCTCCAAGAGAAGAAGTTATACTGAACAGACACATACCCAGAAGGAGAAGTCGGCCCCAACAAACTGATAGGATTACTATAAATACAGGGCGCCAGTTCTCATTTGACAACATCTCAGAATTGCAGTTTCCCAGTTGGTGCGCACTACAGTTGCAGTCTGGTGCACAGGTTTGGAGGAGGGTTGCAGGTGCAGCTGCAACAACAACTAGTTTCAGTATTGGCTTGGATATCTCTTGGCTAGGGTTTGGAACATCTGATCAGTCTTTTTTGATGCGCTATCCTTGGGGATTGATGTGCTACTCTTTGTTTGGCTATCTAGCCTAGGGTTTGCTTCTGGAGGAATTCTCAGGTCAAGGTTAAGGTTCTTGGAGGGAGGCTTCGGCGTGTGGTTGGGTGATGAGGGTATCGTCAATGGTAAAACAAGCACACCATCTTCTATATTCTAACACAACAGTCTAGGTATGACCTCTAGTGCTAACGTTTTTGGCACCGTTGTCGAGGATGATAGTGAAGACACCTTCCCTGGGTGAACTATGATGATTAGATCTATCTTTGGATGGTAAATTGAAGCTAGACACTTTTAGACTGCATATATTTCACCATGGCGACTCCACTATTTTGAAATGGACAAGATCATAGATCAGAGGTATGCTTTCTATGATTTCCAATCTAGTTCCTAGTAGAGATGAATGGGAAGGTTTCCTTCCCAGATTTAGAGGAGAATATTGGGAAGTACCAACTAAACACTTGCTAGATTTCCATTATTTTATTCATTGACTTCAGAGCGTGCATGAGGATGGTCAGATCAATATTTTCAGGTACTCATTAGAGGGAATAACTCGTGACTGGTGTCGATCTCTTTCAGTTGCTAGTATCAACTCTTTGATAGGTTTTCATGCTGCTTTTAATTTGTTTTGTAAGGAGTATTTTTCTACTGAACATCCTTATGAAAAATGTTGTGATGAGTTTTCTTTACTTTGTAAAGACTTTGCTTGTCACAAAAAGCATACTTGTGATGAAGAATTTTCCATAGAAGAAAGTACTTTTCATGATGATCAAGAGGTTTTGAATGATCTTCAGAATGATAGCAATATCGTAGATACATTTGACATTGTATCAAATGCATCTATTGTTTTAAATTTTCATGAAAGAAAATATGTTTCTTTTGAGTATTCAAATGCCAAAGAACCCATGTACACATCAACATATGATGTTTGTCATGAATAAATTAATGTACAAGAAATGCTTCATCACCATCTTCCATAAGTTCCTAGTGATCTTCATTATGATATGCCTTCACAAGAAAATGGACTAGAAGCAAATATACATGTCTTTGATACACTACTTGTTGACAACTCTCATTTTCATCTTGATTATTACGAATGTAAAAGTGAGCTAGTCCCAACTATAGATCTTGAGATTCCATTTTATATTCACCCATATTCACTAGAAATTGGTGAAAAGAGTGGAAATATATTGCAATAGTTTTCAATCCAACCCATGCTTGAATTAGCAAAGGAGGAATTCATTAAGATCCACAACAAGTTTTGTACGAATGTCAAGATCCAGTTGCTATTTATATGGAGATGTTTTGAAACAATAGATTTTCATCTTTTGTCATCATAAGAAAAAAGTTTATGGATTGTAAGTATGATTTTTCAAGGAAGTATGTGTGGCTGTCATTATGTATCTATTGTTACTTAGTGATCAATTGCAGAGATGAGGATGAAGATCATTCAATCACAAAGTTATTTGTATGGTTATTGAGGAAATTTGTATATATTTGAAGGTTCAATTTTTCAACAGTTAAAAGTAGGTAGTGTACATAAATACGCTCACTTCACAAGCATTTGGTTTCTATTTAGGATTTGGTTTGGAGTTTTCAAATTGTTTGTTTTTCAGTTTTCAATAAAGAGAAAAGTGCTCTCAAGGCATGAACAACTCTCAAGGCATATACAAAGTACATATTGCAGAGATGGAATAGATAAGGCACTGGAACTGCATGTTCTTGGAGCCTCACAGGGAGGTCTCCATCCCATGTGGAGCTAGATGTTAGCACATAGAATTGTAGGGGGGTCAAAAACACTTTGGTTTTGTTTTATTTGGAGTCATAGGGTTTTATAAGTCTTAGGTTTTGAGTCTTCTTAATGTTGTCATAACTTAGATTTTGATTTGAATAAGAAAATTTTTGTTCAACCCTTGTTTAGAGTCCTTATGTCATGGAATTAGTTATCATGACAAGGTAAATAAGTCCCTATGAGACACACTTTTGATCCTAAAATCATTACCATGACATGTCATACCTCCAAGTTGTACACAAGTTTCCTTTTTTCACCATCCAACCGTTTAGATGTCAAGTCAAAGTCATATGTATTTGCTTCCAACTCACGAGGAGAGTTCGCAGCGTACTCATGAGTACCTCATGCATTCATTTGTCATCATTGCAGTTAAGAAACGTGTCAAATTCAATTGTTGATTTTAGTAGGAGACTTGAGTGCAATAATAAATTAGATGATCTTGAAATCCCTCTCAGTTGATTATTTCATTGCATATGTTCTAGTTTGGAATTATAATCAAATTGATAATTTTCAAAAGGTTCTATTCCATTGGGTCTTGAGGGAGAATAATCAACAAGAAGACATGTATGCTAATGAGGCCACTAAGTTAATGTTGAAATATTGTAACTACGAAGAATATTCTAATTATAATTGAGTTATTTTTATATAGATCAAATCCCCTTTTGTGGATTTATCATGTCGGGTATTGTATAAAAAAAAATCCCCTTTTGTGGATTGGTCAAACCATAGTTATATGGTGTTATTTGAGAAGTCGGCCCCTAGGGCTTAATAAAATGGTTTTAACCATTATTGGGAGAAGTCGACCCTTCTTGGTGAAGAGACATAACCCTAGCGCTCCTTAGCTAGTATAAATAAGAGAGGATGGCACCTCATTCACTCTCTCACTCAGTCACTCAACAAGCATGCATATTTTGGAGGTAGTTGCAATTGCAAGAAGAAGGAGAAGAGAGGCGCATGCTCAGTGTTGGATTATCTTTAGTGTTTTGGTCTTTATCTTGGAATTGTATTGGAAATCTATATTAAGGAAGTTTTTGCTGGTTTTTCTGCCCCATGAGGGTTTCCCAGGACAAAATGTTGTGTACCTTGTGATTGTGTTTCTTTTAGTGATCCTCTTTATGCTATTATCTTTGAAAAGAATTAAAACTTAACATGGTATCAAAGCTTGACTAAATAGATAACCTTTCACTGGGTAATCCAAAAACATCATTGTCGTCGTACAAGAAAATTAGGTCTTTTTATTGGGAGGGAATTTCTGACTAAAAACCATCCAGGGAAGTGTGCCCTACCCTAACACACCCTTTGGCAGCTTGAGCGCACCTTTTCAGTGGCCAGAGCCTTCGAAAATTCAAACCCTAGTTTTGACTGGTACTAGAAAACTAGAAAAATAGAAAACCAAGAAACTAGAACCAGTACCAGAAGTACCAGTCCAGATTTCTACAGGTCAAGTTTCAAGGAGTAAAACTTGGAATTTTTGAAAAGAGACAGCTCCAACCTACTCACCTTAGCCTAGTGCATCTCCTAGTAAGATCAGATTTAGTTTCCGAGCATTTTCATTTTCTGGTCATTTTCCTAGCTCCAGGTCAAGATGTCTGCAAGCACTAAGCTAGTTGACAAGTTAGAAGGCATGGAAAAATTTCATGCCTAGAAGTAGAAAATTGGACTCATTGAAGAGAATGACCTAGCAAAGTTCATAAAAGAAAATGTATCGAAACCCGAAGAATATGTAGCCAAAGTAAAGTACAAGAAGGATATGGTTAGGGCCAAAAGGATCATTGAAGAATCCATTAAATATCACTTGATCCCTCAAGTGTCTTCTAATAATACTCCCAAAGAGATGTTTTATTCCATAACTAGAATGTATGAAGGAAGGAACATCAACCGAAAGATGAGTTTGAGAACCCAACTCAAGAATACAAAGATGCAGAAAGGAGAAACAATTCATGACTATTTTTCCAGGGTTTCTCAATTCAAAGAAAAACTAGAAGAAATTGGAGACAACCTAGATGAATATGAACTTATAATGACATCTCTTAAGGGCCTCACAATACCTTGGGATGCCTTCATCCAAACTATATGTGAAAGAAAAGAGAAACTCAAATTTGACAGTCTATGGGAAGAATGTGTTCAAGAAGAAGAAAGAGTATCCAACCGAGAAGCAGTACTATTAAGGGATGAATACCAAGCCCTAGATGCTCTTGATAAAGGAAGAAAGAAAAGGTCTCATTTCTAAAAGGAGACCCATCTTCATAAAGAATCTTACTCCCCAAATATATTCACCCACGTCCATAAAGAATCTCACCCTCCAAGGAGATTCCAGAAATATTAGAAGGGGCAAAGAAAAGAAAACATTTTCTCCTCTTATCAATGTTATCATTGTGATAAGATGGGACACATTGCTAAGAATTTTTCTGCCAGAAGGGAAGAATACAAGAAGATAAATAACAAAATACATCATTCCCATGCAGTTGAATATGATGAGCCACCTACAAAGATAACTAAAGAAAATATTGAAGATTTTATTTTTATTTTCCGCCTTCTCAGGATCTATGATACCCGGTGAGGATACTTGGCTCATAGATAGTGGTGCTTCTAAGCACATGATAGGCCAGAGAGACATTCTCTCTAGCCTTACAGAAAAGGAATTTCCCTATAAAGTCTCACTTGGAGATGACTATCAGTACCCTATCAAAGGAAGGGGAGAATCCAGTTACAAACTTGATTCATGAACTCCGATGAAGATGAAGGGCGTACTCTATGTACCAGGTTTGATAAAGAACTTACTTTCTATCTCAACTCTAGATAATAAAGGTTTCAGGGTTTCATTCATAGATGGTAAAGTTCTTATGTGGCCTAAGGGAAAAACCATATAAGATGCAATTGTTATTGGAACAGAAGAAGGTGGCCTGTATAAGTTAAAAGGTCACTCAGCCTTGACTCACTCCACTGAGATTCCATGTGAACTTTGGAATAGAAGACTATCTCACATCAACTAAAAATCTTTACCATTTGTAAGCAAGGTAGTTATAGGCTTACCAGAATTCAAGGTTAACCATGAAGGTGTATTCAATGGATGTGCACAAGGAAAGAACATAAAGAATCTTTTCCCAAATAGTGACAGTAAAGAAGAAGGAATCTTGGAGCTCATCCACTCAGATGTATGTGGTCTAATGCCGTCAAACTCTCTAAGTGGGTATGTATACTATGTGTCATTTATTGATGATTATTCTCGCAAGACTTGGGGTTTATTTCTTAAAATCAAAAGATGAAGTACTTGGAAAGTTCAAGGAATTCAAAGCCTTGGTAGAAAATATGTCTGAAAGAAAAATCAAGATACTCAGGTTAGATAATGGAGGAGAATACACCTCAAATGAATTTGGAAGATTTTGCATAGATGCCGGGATTAAGAGGGAGCTCACGACTCCCTATAATCCTCAACAAAATGGTGTAGAATAAAGAAAGAATAGAACAATAATGGAAGCAGTGAAGACTATGATCCACGATCAAGATCTTCCAATGCACTTATGGACTGAAGCAACAAGAAGAACAATTTATGTCCTAAACAGATTATCCCATATTGCACCTGGATTCAAAACCCACGAAGAAATGTTCTCTGGAAAGAAGCTAGAAGTAATCCATCTCAAAATATTTGGCTGTCCAGTGTTTGTACGCATTTCAAAAGAAAGGAGAACTAAGATGGATCCTTCAAGAAAGAAGGGAATATTTGTTGGATACTGTGAGGTCTCTAAGGCCTTCATAATTTAGATACTAGGTTGTCATCATATTGATATCAATAGAGATGTAACCTTTGATAAAAATGAAACACTCAAAAGATCAAGGAAATGCCATCTTGAAGAAGTATATGAAGAAGAACATGTAGTTCCCAGAGTTGCAAAACCTGTGAAGGAAGTTATAGTTACCCCTAATGATGAGATTCTAGAAAATCATGATATGATAGAATCTCAAGAACCTCCCCAAATGACGATCTCTCACAAGAGAAAGCCAGCTTGGGAAAGGGCACTAATTCAATATGGAGAGAAGTATGGTTCCCCAGAAGGAACCATGAGACAAAGTAAGAAACCTAAGTCATTCTGCAGTTATATGGCCTTGATGTGTGATCTTATAGAAAAGGAACCTACTTTCTTTGAAGAATCCATTCAAAAGAAAGAATGGGTGGATGGCATGATGAAAGAATACCAGTCCATTAAAAAGAATGATGTATGGGAAATAGTTCCCAGACCAAAGAACAAAGATGTGGTATCTTCCAAATGGATATACAAGATAAAACATGTTGCAGACGAAAGTATTGAAAAGCATAAAGCAAGATTTGTAGCTCATGGCTTTTCTCAGAAGGAAGGAATTGATTATGAAGAGACGTTTTCTCTTGCAGCCATATA
>JASDQU010103110.1:71208-94336 GCA_032191745.1 Picea mariana
CTCACAGGGTTTCCCAGCACTCACAGAAATCCAAGTACCTATCTCTCTTCTACCCAGCCTGCACCACCCAAGAGAATAGACCTCCACCCTTTTTTGCCATGCAGTCCCAAATGCAGTCCTTCTCCTTCCAGGGCTCCAACACAACTGGTCTAGAATCTCAATGCTAGAACTCTCAGGACTAGCAGCTGTGAACAAAGATGGACACAAGCCAACACATCTCAGATAAGCAATCCTCAAGTCATGGATGGATTACACTAGCGACCACTACAACCAAAAATACCATGGCTAATCTTCGGCAGTTCGTTTCCATTTCTCAAGCCAATATGTAGATGAGGATGGATCAATGAGTGATAGGTAAGGATGAGATGAATGAACAAGTGAGCAAGTGAATGAACAAAAAACAAGCGAATGAAGGAGTGAACAAGCAAATGAGGGAACGAGCAATCAACCAACCCTCCCCCAATAAACCAGGGGTGGGTTTAAGTATTTCGTGGGGAATCAAGAAACTCCTGGCCTCCCCTAAGAAGCTCACGTAACTGATCCACTCCCTTATACAAACGGGTAATTAAAATAGGAAATACATATTTATCCCCTTAAGCCCCCTCTCTTGTGGAATCATATCCCCCTATAACTCTAGTCCTTGTCCGTCTAGCAACCAACAATGTATTTATTATTAATAATGATCAAAACATTCCATTTCTTGGGTACACTTTGCTTTTAATAATTGTTTGGGCACTCTATCCTCTCAGCATTGTAACAATACATTATTTAAAATGGGGGTTCAAAACCTGGGGTGTTACATCCCCTCCCCCTTATTTTGGCACTATCCTCAGTGCATATACAAAATAGAGACCAAAATCTCAAAATTTATTCAAAAATCTGTGAGTACTCTACCCGCATGGTATCTTCATGCTCCCAGGTAGCATATTCAGGACCATAGCAGGTCCACTGAACTTTTACCATCTCTATAACTCGATTCCAGAGCATTTTGACCTTTATGTCCAATACCCGCATTAGCTGGACCTGAAAGTCTCCTTCTATCTCTAAATGAATCAGATGCCAATCAATAACATGGTTAGGATCATGTACATATTTCTTTAGTAAAGAGACATGAAATACAATATGCACATTCATGGAAGCAGACAATGCAAGCATGTATGAAACTAGCCCTATTTTCCAAGATTTCAAATGGACCACAGAATCTGGCTGCCAACTTTGTACAACTACCCAATTTCAAGGAGCTTTTCTTGGGCTTTACTTTCAAAAGTACATGCTCCCCTACTTTAAATTCTCTAGCTATCCTGTTCTTATCTGCATAAACTTTATGTCTATCTTGAGCTTCCTTCAAATTCTGCTGGATCTTAACCATCTGGTCTTCCATATCCTTGAGCAACTCTGGCCCAAGTACCACTCTATCTGCTGGGTTGTCCCAACTCACTGGAGTATTTCATTTCCTATCATACAAGGCTTCAAATGGGCTCATTCTCAATGAATCTTGATACCCATTATTATATGCAAACTCAACCAAGTGTAAGTAATCTTCCCACTTAGATGGCTTATCCATCACATACATTCTCAACATATCTTCAATTACTCAGTTGACCCTCTCTGTTTTCCATCTGACTATGGATGGTATGTTTTTCTAAAGTTTAGATTTTTACCAAATCCTTTAAACAATCCCCTCCAGAAATTGGAGGTAAACTTTGTATCTCTGTCCGAGACAATTGTCCTAGGTATCCCATGCAACCTAACAATCTCCCTCAAGTAAATTTCTGCAATATTAGTCGTTGTATGGGTTGTTTTTACAGGAACAAAATGAGCAGCCTTTGTTAATTTGTCAACCACCACCATGATTGAATCATGTTTCCTTGTTGTCCTGGGTAATTTAGTTATGAAATTAATGGTTATCACTTCCCATTTCTTCTCTGGGATTGGTAATGGCTGCAACAAACCCGCTGGGTGCCTATGCTCAGCCTTCACCTTATGACATTCCATACATAGAGCGATGTAATCAACAACATCCTTTTTCATTCCCGGCCAAAATAATTGGCTTTTTACTATTGTAATTGTTTTCTGGTAACCGGGATGTCCAACATAAGGAACATCATGCATTTCCTTTAATACCAAATTCCTCAGTTCTTCGAAACTAGGAACATAGATTATATTCTTATGCATGAGTAATCCATCTTCCTTTATCTCATACTCCTTTATTTTATGGTGTACATCTCCTTGCTATAAGCTTTCCTTTACCTATAGGTAATGTTGATTTGTAACAAGATCATCTAAAATTCCTCTCTTCAAGTCTGACTGATGCATACTGACAACAGTAGCATGCATGAGATGCACTCTTCTACTAAGTGCATTGACAACTTTATTCTCTTTTCCTTTGACATGCTTGATATCAAGGTCATATTCACTTAAAAATTCCAGCCATCTTGTTTTCCTGGAATTCAAGGTTGGTTGTTCAAAAAGATACTTCAGGCCAATGTGGTTTGTCCTTAATTCAAATCTCTTCCCCATGAGATAATGCCTCCACATTCTCAAGGCATTGAAAATTGAAGCAAGCTCCAAGTCATGTGTGGCATAGTTCCTCTCATGCTCCATAAGCTTTCTGGACTCATAACCAATGACATGTCCATTTTTCATGAGGACTCCCCCAAGTCCTTCCTTACATGCATCTGTACATACCACAAAAATTTCATTTGGGTCAACAATCTTTAACACAGGTGCACTAGAAAGTAATTCCTTCAACATATTAAAATTCTCTACACACTTAGGTGTCGATTCAAATTTAGTTCCCTTCTTTTTCAAAAAGTGATGGGATGAACAATATTATAGAACCCTACTATGAACCTTCTGTAGTAACCAACTAATACCATAAAATATCTGACTTCTAACACATTTCTGGGTGTTGGCCATCCTCTAATGGCCTCAATCTTCTCTAGATTTACTATTATTCCATGCTCTAAAATAATGTGTCCCAAGTAATGGATCTGCTTTTGATAAAAAGAACACTTACTCAACTTGGCATACAACTGATGTTCTCTCAACACTTGCAATACCAATCTTAAGTGATGTTCATGCTCCTCTTCATAATTAGAATAGACAAGTATGTCATCCAAGAACACTATGACAAACTTATCCAAATAATTTCTAAATATTCCATTCATTAAGCACATAAAGACAACTGGTGCATTGGTTAGTCCAAATGGCACCACTACAAATTCATAATGCCCATACCTGGTCCTAAAGGCTGTCTTATGAATGTATTCTTCCTTGATTCTTACCAGATGGTATCCTGACCTCAGGTCAATCTTTGAAAATATATTTTCTCCTCTTAGCTGATCAAAGAGGTCATCAATTCTGGGTAGAGGATACATGTTCTTTATAGTATACTTATTGAGTTGTCAAAAGTCAATACACAGTCTCAAGGTTCCATCCTTCTTTTTGACAAAGAGTACTGGTGCTCCCCAAGGTGAAACACTTGGATGTATGTACCCTTTCTTCAACAATTCCTCCAACTGCATTTGTGATTCTTTTAACTCTGGTGTGCTCATTCTGTAAGGTGTTTTTGACATTGGGGCATCTCCTAGCACTAAATAAATAGAAAAATCTATCTCCCTTTTTGGTGGAAACCCTGGTATTTCTTGGAATACATCCTCTAATTCTTGTATCATCGAGAAATCTTCAAGGATTGGCCCCTTTGTCTTCTCTGGCTCCTCCACATGGGCTGCATACAATTGACATCCTTTTCTAAAACATCTCTTCAACTGTAAGGCTGAAATCTCCCTTATAGAGATGGGTCTTGGAACTCCTTTCACAGTGTTTTGTTTTCCATCTTCATCAAGACATGTAAATTTCTTGCCATGACAATCTAGGACAACATTCAAAATTTTATATTGTGATTCTGGAGAGTGGTGTAACATGATAGGTTATATTGCAAGGTGTATATATTATGAAAATGCATTTCATGTTAATTTTTTAATCAATTAGAAAATGTTATTTTTTCATCTAATTTCTTTTATGAAATTAATCAACATTATCCATTATAAATGAATTTTTCTAATTATCATGTAATTAAATAACACCAATTCACCCATTGACTTTGAGTTCTAGGGTGTAATGTACCCTTCGACTAGTGTCCTAAAGGTCTTTGTTGGCACGCATGACAACTACCACAAAGAGCCATAGAGCACACATGTTAGAGCCATGATCACCATCATAGTTGGTGTTGTCAAAATGTTCCTCATAGGCTTAGTGTAGATTTTAACCTTGTACAATAGTTACTGCAAACAAATTTTCAGTAAAAGAACATAAAAGATACAATGGCAAATACAAACATTACACAAATATTTTTCCCCTGGAAACCCAAACCGAGAAAACCAACATATTCTATATTCATTCATAGTGATACATTGTTTACAATACAATATACATATAGGAGCCAACAACATCCAAAACCCTAACCCAATGACCTGGATTACTCTGCAACCCTAATTCCTTAACTAGAAATCGAAAAACATCGACAAAAAATCATGTGCCGAAAAACCGCCCAACAATGGACATGAAAATCGAGGCAACACGAAAAATGAGGCAAAAATGTCACACGTTTCCTGAGGAAAAAGAATATAACACATACCCAACACTTAAGATCAACAAATTCATGCCCAAGTGAACATTAACAACAATAGAGTTTGAATCTTGCAAGAAAATATAAATAAAGTGTTATATGTTAATGAATTGCCGAAACCCATGTTGGATCCTTCGCCAACAAAGATAAATATGAGCATCAAGATACCCTTTGTAAGGTAAACCTCGAGGGATTTGGGGTGGATGACGACCTTTTACCTCCCCACTACAAGTCCCTAGAACAACATTACACTTCTAATGATGATAACCAAGAAATATGAGAACTTATAACCTACAAACAATACCTAATTGTAGAGGTAATTTCCCTCCCTTTTATTAGTTTATTCTCTAGTTAGGCAGAGGAAGATTCCCTCACTTTCATTAGTTTTTTCTCTAGTTAGTCAGAGGCAAGTTCCTCTTTTGTTTCATCTTTCAATTTTCTTAATCTAAATTTTAACATGTGGGCCCTAAGATAATCAGTTCTAATTTTTATTTGCTTTAAAAACCTGCTAGCTAAAGAGCAAGAGTATTGTTTTTTGATTAGGTAGTCAATTCTAATTTCTATACGCAACAAGATATTAAAAAATCAAGAGGAGAGGTTACTTGAGCATCATGATTCTCATGTTTCAATCTTATCCACACCATAATAAATATTATTTACATATATTAGTGAATGGCTTCAAAATCACTGCCATATTCTCAATGGAGCTATCCTTTGGATGGAAGAAAGGGGTTTTGAACTTTGGACATGTGAGAGAATGCAAATGGTAATGATGAGATATAATAACTTGTCTAACAACCATTCGACTCGCCAAATGTCATCGAGGAGACCAAGTCTTGAGTAGCAGAGACTACCCATATAAAACTAGGCCTAGGGTAGGTTTCTACAGACCACGCTAAACAAATAAATCTAATTTCTAACATATAATAAAAGAGAAAATCTCCTGAAACTGGATGTCCACCATTCGACCCGATGCTTTATACTAATTCCCATTCCATGTCACTATTTCTTGTTTGGTTGATATGACAATACGCACTTTAATTGATTCTGTGGACATTCTGTTAATATTTTTGGTGTAACTATGGAAGATATTCTTGTATATTTGTTTTAGTAAAACCTTTAAAAGGTTATATTGTACAAGTCCGCTCAATAGAAATTACTACATTATTGGTATTTTACTTATTATGGGTTAGTTAGGTCAAGAGTCATGTCTCTTCAAGAGACATTGTTGTGTATAAATACAGGATAGGTTCCTCTCATTTGGACACACACTCACACACTTCTCTTATGCATATTGGAGTGCATAAGAAGGTCTGGCGCACAAGTCTTGGAGAGTGGCTCTTTTTGTGTTTTGGTATTGGTATTTCTTGGAGAGCTATAGCGCATCATTGTACTTGTTGAAGGAATCTATATTGAGGATTTTGTTTGTTGGGTTTTCTCCCCCACAAGGGTTTCCCAGGATAATCTTTGCATTCTATTGTATCTGTGATTGTCTATCTTTCAGTGATCCTACTACAATTGCTATTGGATTAAGTAATTGTAATTGTGTAACTAGAAAATTTAAAATTCCAACATGGTATCAGAGCAGGCTTGAATAGAAGCCAGTTGTAGATCTAGAAGCCTAAAAGGGAGTCGTTTTCATTCTAGAGACAGTTTTCGGATAAACCAGGACCATTAGAAGGCATGATGATTACCAAAACAAATATCAATGAGAAGCTAGATGGAACTCATAACTTCAGGGCATGGAAGTATAGAGTAACCCTCCTTCTTGAAGAACATGAACTGGATAAGTTCATTATAGAAGAGGTTCAAGAACCTCAAGGAGATGAAGCTAAGGAAAAATATAAGAAGGACATGGTGAGAGAAAAAAGGATTATTGTAGACTCCATTAAGGACCACCTTATCCACCATATATCATCATTATCTTCTCCAAATCAAATGATGGACACCTTAACTCATTTGTTTGAGGGAAGCAACATAAATTGAAGAATGACTCTGAGATCTCAGTTGAAGAATGTGAAAATGCAGAACTCAAAAACCATTCACTCCTACTTCTCAAGAGTGAATCAAATCAAGGAGCAGATAGAAGCCATTGGTGACTCAGTAGAAGAAGAGATGGTGATGACTACCTTGAATGGCCTCCCAAGGTCATGGGATGCATTCATCCAAGGAATTTGTTCAAGAAAGAAGCTTCCCAAGTTCAGTAGGATTTTGGAAGATTGTAACTAGGAAGAAGCTAGGACAACTGCAAGAGAAGAAAAGATGGAAGATGAATATCAAGCCCTAGCCTCCCACACTAGGAAAGGAAAGAACAAGAAGTAACATTCTTTACCTGAGAAGTTTAAGATGGGTCAAAGAGATAACTCAAAGATTAGATGTTACTGTTGTCAGGAATTGGGACACTTTGTTAGGGATTTCCCCCTCATTATGGAAATTAAGAATAAGAAAGGAAGTAAGAGGCATCAAGCTCACACAACTGAAGATGATGAGCATTCCAATAAGGTTGAAAATAAATATGAATCAAGTGATGAGGATTATGTTCTTATCTCAGCCCTCATAGGTACTATTACTCATGGAAGTAACACTTGGTTGATAGACAGTGGTGCTTCCAAGTACATGACAGGCTATTGAGACTCCTTATCTAAACTTATTCATAAAGATTCACCTCACAAGGTGAAATTGGGTGATGACTATCAGTATCCAATTAAAGGTGTTGGAGAAGCTTCCTACAAGTTAAACTCAGGAAAGCCAATGAAGATGAAGGAAGTTCTCTATGCTCTAGTTTTAAAAAATAATCTTCTCTCAATTTCAACATTGGACAAGAAAGGATTTAGAGTAGCATTATTGATGGTACAGTTCTTATGTGGCCTAGAGGGAATACCCTTGATGATGTAGTAGTGATTGGAGTTGAATAAGGACTCTAAAAATTAAAAGGACATTCAGACTCCATAATGGTTCATGATATTGTGAATCCTAATGAACTATGGAATAGGATATTTGCTCCCCTACACTACAAAACTCTTCCGGTTGTGAGAAAAATGGTGACATGTCTTCTTGAAATACAAGCAAAACTAGATGGTGTGTGAAAAGGATGTGCACAAGGAAAGAACGTGAAGCACTCCTTTCCCTATAATGATAATAGGGCCAAATGAGTTTTGGACATCATGCATTCAGACGTATGTGGACCAATGTCGACAGCGTCACTAAGTGGGTATGTATATTATGTATCTTTCATTGATGATTACTCACGTAAAACTTGGATTTATTTGTTAAAAGAAAAGAATGAAGTTTTTGTCAAATTCAAAGAGTTCAAGGCTCTAGTAGAAAAGTTGACATAGCGGAAGATAAACACCTTGCGATCAGACAATAGAGGTGAATTCACCTCACAATAATTCAATGAGTATTGCAAGGAAGTTGGGATTAAGAGGGAGATTTATACTCCGTATAACCCTCAACATAATGGAATAGTTGAAAGGAAGAACCAGACATTCATGGAAGTCGTAAAGGCCATGATCAAGATCTTCATATGAATCTATGAGAAGAAGTAGCGAAGAAGACATTGTACGTGAAGAATAAAAGTCCCCACAAGGTGCTTGAAAACAAGACACCCGAGGAAATGTTTTCAGGAGAGAATCCAGAAGTCGGCCATTTCAGATTATTTGGCTGCCCTGTATTTGTTCACATCCCCAAGGAAAAGAGGACAAAGTTAGACCCTTCCAGATGGAAGGGCATATTTGTTGGTTATAGTGACACATCGAAGGCTTACAGGATATACATTCCCAGTCACTGGAAAGTGGAGATCAACTGAGACGTAACCTTCGATGAGAATGAAACTTTTAGTAAATCCAAATAGATCCGTGCAGAAGAGGCACATGAAGAAGAGAATGAAGTTCCTAAAGTTCCAGAGGTAGTTGAACCAGAGGAAGTCATTCCAGAGGATCATGACATGGTAGAACCTTAGAAACCAGCTAAGATACCTTATCGCAAGAGAATACCATCTTGGGCACAAGAGATTATCAAAGATGCAAAAAGAATTGGTGCCCTAGAGAAATCTTTCAGGGAAAGTAAGAAGAAAAAGTTGTATTCCTTCTACGTGGCATGCTTGTGTGACATAATGGATACAAAACGTTCCAATTATGAAGAGATTGTAGAAAATCAAGTATGGAAAGATGTTATGGCAGAGGAATACCGGTCCATTATGCAGAATGATGTCTGGGATGTGGTTCCCAGACCAAAGGAAAAATCTGTGGTGAGTTCAAAATGGATCTACAAGACGAAACACATAGTTGATGGAAGTATTGAAAAATATAAGGCAAGATTTGTGGCCCAAGGTTTCTCTATGAAGAAAGGGATTGACTATGAAGAAATTTTTTCTCTCGTAGTAAGATATACCTCGATCAAGACTATACTTTCATTGGCCACTATGATGAAATGGAAGGTGCACCAAATGGATGTAAAGACAACCTTCTTGAATGGTGAAATAAAAGAGGAAGTTTATGTGGAGAAACCACTTTGATTCGAGACACATGACAGGGGGACTCATGTGTGCATATTAAAGAAGGATTTATATGGATTGAAGAAGGTACCCAGAGCATGGTATGGTAGGATTGACAATTTTCTGATGAGCTTGGGCTTTACCAAGAGCAGTGCAGATCCTAACCTTTACTTTAAGGTTGAGTATGGTGAACTGATTATTATATTGTTGTATGTAGATGAGTTGTTTCTAATAGGTGAAAAAAATCTCATCATTGAATGTAAGAGAAAATTGGATACAGAATTCGAGATGAAATATTTAGGAATGATGCGATACTTCTTGGGACTAGAAGTTTGGCAAAGATCAGATGGGATTTTCCTAAATCAAGGAAAGTATGTTGTGGAAAACTTGAAGAGGTTTGAGATGTTCGACTATAAGGCCATGGTTACCCTGATGGTATCAAATCTTAAGTTGTTACAGGATATAACTTCAGAGATTGTTGATTCTACCTTATACAGGCATATAATGGGCTCGTTGATGTGTTTGACAAACATAAGACTAGATATATGTTTTTCTATGAACACCCTGAGTCAACATTTGGAGCATCCCAGACAAGTTCATTTGGTTGCAACAAAACATATGTTGAGGTACCTTAAGGGTACTCTAGATCATGGTTTATGGTATAGATATGACCATGAGTTTGGATTGTATGGATACTTAGATTCAGATTGGGCTGACAATATTCCTCACTGGAAGAGCACTTCCAGATACTGTTTTAGTATTGGCTCCATTATGGTCTTATGGAGAAACATAAAGAAGTCATGTGTGGCACTCAGTATGAATGAAGCTGAGTACGTGGTAGCATGTGCAACAAGAAGAGAAGTAGTATGGATTCAGAAGCTGCTATCTGGGTTATTTCGTCTCAGATTGGAGGCGACCTGCATTTGGTGTGACAACAAGAGTTGCATGAAGTTGTCAGAGAACCCAGTGTTCCATGATAGGTCGAGGAATATTCAAATTAGATACTACTATATCATGGATATGGTACATAGGGGAGCAATGAGGCTCCAGTTCGTGACAACCGAAGATCGGGTTGTGGATTTTTTCACCAAACCGCTATCGAGGACAAAGTTCGAGTACTTCAGGGACAAGCTTGGTGTGGTCCCTCTTTAGAGGGAGTGGAAGGTGAAACTCATCCAACATGAAAAGGGCTAGCACTGAGTATGGAAAAATCTCATCCAACATGAAAAAGGGTTGGCACTGAGTCTGGTGGGTCTCATCCAACATGAAAAAGGGTTGGCATTGAGACATGAGTGCACTTGATTAGGTATTGATGCATCGCAAGGAGTGGATGTCTTGGGGACATGTTGTAGCTATTGAGAGATACCCACAAGCCTTGGTTGCATGGGGTGAATTCATGTTTCACTATGGATATTCGAGGATGTATAGATTCACATGTTCAATAGTCAATGGATGTGAGCTCGTGTGGTATTAGATTTGGAGTCTGTGTCTGGAAAGAATACCTTCCTAGTTAAGAGGGAGTGTTAATATTTTTGGTGTAACTACAGAAGATATTCTTGTATATTTGTTTTATTCAAACCTTTAAAAGGTTAATATAACTATATTGTACAAGTCCTCTCAACATAAATTATTATATTATTGGTATTTTACTTATTATGGGTTAGTTAGGTCAAGAGTTATGTCTCTTCAAGAGACAATATTATGTATAGATAGAGGATAGGTTCCTCTCATTTGGGCACACACTCACACACTTCTCTTGTGCATATTGGAGTGCATAAGAAGGTCTAGCACACAAGTCTGGAGACTGGTTCTTTTGGTGTTTTGGTCTTGGTCTTTCTTGGAGAGCTATAACACATCATTGTACTGGTTGAAGGAATCTATATTGAGGATTTTGGTTGTCGAGTTTTCTCCCCCATGAGGGTTTCCTAGGATAATATTTGTGTTCTATTGTATCTGTGATTGTCTATATTTCAGTGATCCTACTACAGTTGCTATTGGATTAAGTAATTGTAATTATGTAACTAGAAAATTTAAAATTCCAACACATTCTCTGTAAGACCATTTTAGTTCAACTTTAAATCAACGAACATCATATGGTAATATATTTCACTTCACTTGTACTACTAGATTTCATTCCCTTTTCCCTTCTTGTTATTGATCTCATCTTTATAAATTAGAGGCATACATTCATTCACATTTAGATGGGGATTCCCTTGTATATATTTAGTCGGCGTAGTCTAAATGTTTTAAGTTTTTGACTTTTCGATCTAGATCTAGCAATGCAATTGTTGGAAGACTCACAATTTTATTGTGTTTCTAAATGCTTAAATCGATTCAACATCTTAAAAAACCCAAAACACCAAGAATATGTAATCTCAATTACTGAAATCTACAATTTTCTAAATCTCTAACCCAATGTTAAACAAAATTTGTCAGAAAAAAATACCCAGAAAGAATAATTGAGATAGCATAGGCTCGAATAGGATGACCTTGTGATGTAGGAGCATTTCCCATAAAAATTGATCATTTTGAGAAGACCTAGGAGGGTCTTAGAGTTTACTAGAGGGAGTGGGTTCCCTTAATTAAATTATTGTATTTTCCTAAGTTTTAATTGGATTCTGGAAGGGTTTTTAAGATGAGTTTGTTTGGAAAAATGCCTTGTAATGTAATTGAGTATTCCTTTAGCAGATTTCAAGGATCGTAGGATTAAGTTGCATATTTGTGGAGAGTAATTAGGATCTTAACAAATTTAGTGATTTTTATTCCTTTTATTGTTTAAGCCTATGAGCACAGGAGGTGGCCAATTGGATACGAATCTGGAAAAAAAGAGAGTGTGTCCAAATAGAATAAAATTAGGCCAAAGAGGGAGAGATAATCGAGAAACGACTCAGATTGTGAAAGAGAGCCTGAGAAGTAATTCTGAAACTATGTATAGTGGCCAATTTAATGAAAATATTGTGATTGTGTGAATATTTATCTTTGGATATGCGTGAATGTTGATAAAATCATGAACGAAAGATATGGATTGTCTGAGAACTAGCATTTAGTCATAATCATTTTAGAAAAAGTGATTTCCTGTGCGAAGGAATGAGTTCAAGAGGAATAATCTAGTATCTATGAACCTGTTAAGATCAGGAATACAACATAAATCAAACATTAGTAGGAAATTTGTGTTTTAATAAACCAATAGTGGTGATCGAATCATGTGGAAAGATGAGTGGCGGGAAGTTGATATATCGTTGATCATCAAGGATCAATGATCAAAATAGGTTGAAGGCAGAAGAAATTGTGACCCTTGATCACCATGGATCGATGACTAAGATTGATCTATCATATCAGGACTCACAAAAAAAAAAACCGCAGAGTTAGAAGTTCTAGGGGTGATACTCTGATAAAGATAGATCATTAGTATCAGAACAAGTATCAAAATAATTCGGATTAGTGGTATCAGATTAGTTTTCTCATTGTCATTTCTCAGAGCAGGCCCTCGATGAGGTTATGGTATAAAGAGTTGGGTCTTGATCTAGTTTTGCATGAGGACAACCTCTCTGGTCAACCCAATTGACCTCCCATGGCGGAAGAAAAAAGATATGAAAGAGCAGGAGATCCTTTTAAGACATTTCTTAAGGAATCCCTCGTGCGAGAGAGGAATGAGATGATGGGAAAAATTTCTCAGATCCTTTGAAGACTACCGATAGCGACAATTGAGGCATATTTGATAAGAAACTATTTCGTAGGTGCGACACCCTTCAAGGTACAACTTAATTTTGATATCCTCTTATTTGAAGGCTAGATAGACATAGATGCTCTAGAAAAATGGTTGAATTTGCTAGAAGGTTTTACTCTATCCAAAAAAATTTGGGTAGTGAAAAGATCACCTTTACGCTCCTTAAATCCCTTCCCCATGTCTTAGCTTGGTGGGAAGGTTGATGGGAGAGATACACCATGGATGAATCTACACCATTCGAGAGAGAACCCACTTGGGAAACCTTTGTAGATGCCCTAAAAGAGGAGTTCTACCCTGTCAGAAAATATGATGACCAATACATGAGATGGATGACTCTGCATTAGAAAAGAGACCAGACAGTGCTGGAGTACACTAACATATTTCATACCTTGTGCTCAAATTTGGGTATCGAAGACTACGAGCAGAACCTGGTTTTGAATTATCGCAGTGGTATGCACAATTACATCCAAACAAATATGGATTTATTGGACATCTCCTCACTAGGAGTTGATGATTGATATGCAATCAAAATCGAGCAGAAATTCAAGCAGCGGAATAAATGAGAGTTCGAGTTTGAAAATACTCCACAACAGAAGCATGGAAAAGGAAACCCTTACTCACAGAAAAAAGGACATATCAACAAGGAATACCAACCTCAAGAGAGCTAGTCCAAGACGCAGTAAAAGAAGGGTAATGAGAAGTTTAAGAAAGACACCAGAAAGTGGTGTGAGTTCCACAAAATCCCTGAGCACAACACCGACGAATGTTGCTCGAAACAGTCATTGGTGGTTGAGCTCAAAGAAAAACAATAAAAAAACTGACTGCAAATTTGGTTCAAAGAACAATAAAGGGAAACAGATCATCGATGCAGAACCCACTTCTACCATTGCGGCCACAACAATACAACCAAAATAACCAAAGGAGCTTGAGGAGGGGGAGCACCTCTTCTACTCACATATGTGGGTAAATGGGAACCCACTACATTTCATTGTTGACAACAAGAGTTGGAAGAACCTTATCTCAACTGAGGTTGTCAAGAGATTGAAGCTACCAACGATGCCACACCCCCACCCATACACCATTGGATGGTGGAGTTGAGGATGAGACATACATGTCATCCAACAATGTTTCTTGTCCTATGACATCAAGCCCTTCAAGGATGAGGTAGTGTGTGATGTTTCCCCACTTGAAGTCTATGATTTTATTTTAGTACAACCATATATGTGGAAACATGATGCTATCTATGAGTCTCAGCTCCACAGTGTCATTTTTACTCTAGGAGGCCATCTCTATAGGGTACCAGAGGTAGCTCTGACTACTGCCACTCCATTGATCTCGGAAAAAAAAATGCCACTAAGTAATATCTCATAACACAAAGTTTTCCCTCTTCATGATCCAATCCAACGATGAATAGGAGGTCACTGTGACCACTACATCCTTGGCCCAAGATGTTTCTATCTAGTAGAAGCAGGTCAATGAGATTGTATAGGAGCACAAACAGAATGAGAGTCTTCCATATGTTCAACATAGCTCTATTGGCCATGGCCCTTTTCAAGTGTGCTTGGGGTTCCAACCATCAACCCCCATTGATATAGCTCTTCTTGCCACATCTTCACCGACAAAGTCCTCCCACACTCAGAGCAAGGTAGATCATGTAGCTAGATTTGTTGAATGGATCCAACACCTCCAATAGGTTCATGACATGCTTCCATAGGAAAAGTACAAGAAAGACATCTACTTCAACAAGGAAAGTAAATCACTAAGGTTCAGATTCAACATAAGTTTCCCCATCTACCAAGGGAACTTGATGTAATGGGGACCATTTCTTTCTAAGGGGGGAGGAATGATTCAGGTGGATCTCGGTGGCCAACCACCTTTTCCAATGAATCAACATTTCGAGCCTATGATTTTGATAAACCATGGTATTCACCCTTTTGATAGGGAATGGAATGTAATACCATATTCATTTGTTAATTATATACATCATCTAATGATTTCCTAGTGGTATTATGTACATGCCTACAACATAGCGTTAGTACACCATATCCCATTAGAACTTCATATTTAAGCGTGCTTGGGCTAGAGTAGTATTGGGATGGGAAGTCCTAGTGTTTTACATGCCTATGACATTTTGTAAAATTAGATTAATTTATCCCACATGCATAATGGGAATTCTTCTCCTCTCACTCTCTCATATATAATTGAGGTGAAGGAGACCCTTTAAGCATGCAATGGAGTATGATGTAAAGATTCTTTTGAATGAAGCATAGCCAAAATCTATTTATTTTCAGAGATAAGTTATCCTATTCTGTCAATTTGTGTTCTACATTGTTTTTCTATCTTATTCATTAATAGAAGTTGGATTTCACTGTATTTTTGTGTATTTCATTGTTATATATTTGTTATATTTCTTCCTTCATGTTGTTCTCAAAATAATCTGGATTAGTTGTAGAAAGAAGAATGGAATTTCAGTAGGAGAGCTGGGTAAGAAAAGTGAAATTGCAGAAGAAAAGGAAAGTATGAAAATTAGCAATTGCATAAGGAACCTTGTGGAGATTAATGACAATGTACATAGGGTACAGGTCAGGTAAAATCTAAAGGTAAGGTATGTGTTTTATATTTAAATTGTGAAGAAATGAAGACTTCTATGTGTTAGAATAAAGGGATAAAGTTCAACAAAGGAACTTTCAAGATGGATATTAGAGACCATTATAGCCAAGGAGTAGAGTGGATAGAAATGTTTGGAGGACAAGATCTTGGAACAAATCTTGCAGGGAAATAATCTCATATTTTGCAATAAATTTGGTAAAGAAATATGTGTGCTTACATATAATAGAAAATAAGGTTATCATGACAGAATCTTTATAGCTAGTAAAGATGTGATAGAAGAAGGAGAATAGTGGAAGTTTAAAAAAAGAGAGAGTAGGAGTGTAGAATCCTAGAGGAGTAGAGGAAGGTCAAGAAGGTTCTAGAGGAGATAACTAGAGATACCAAAAGGCCAGGCTTAGAAGGATAATCTTGGTGAGGTATATTGTAGTAAGGTGAAATCAACTTGTTACTGCATAGAATTACTTGTAGCTTACAAATGAGCATGGAGAAGATCAAAAAGGAAGAAAAGAGGATGACTATGGAAAGTCATGTCAAGGGTTTAGGAGAAAACCACAACCAGATGAGAAAAATTTTCAAAGCAATTGGCAAAAACCAGATAAGTGATAAGGAATTTGATAGAGAGATGGTTGAGTTGAAAGAACAACTCAATGAGATGATGAAGCTTCTATAGGAGAGAGTTAAAGAAGACCAAAGATATGGTTGGAATTTGAAGATGAAGGTTAAATGGCCTATAATGTAGTTGTTGGTAAGAAAGTTGAGATGAAAAATGAAGCACACATTGAATGCTTGGACCAGAAAGGAAGAGGAACTCAAGGAATCTAAGTACAAAAAGTCCTTGGAAGCAAGATAAACAATTCACTTTTGTGAACCAAAGCGAGTAATGCTTGCAAAAGAAGATGAGGGACAAGATGAAGACCTCATGAAGGGATTGGAGAATTCAATCCATCGGAGAGAAAGGATGCTAGAGGCATCTGTAGGGAATCAAGAGTCTCATGTTTTTAAAAGTAATAATTTTTTTTTTTGTGTGTGTATGTGTATGCATGTTATGTAGGTTATGAATATGGAAAATCATTAAAAACTTCCATAAAGAAATATGATGATGCAAAATTGTCTCAAATAGATAGAGGAAAGAAGATTCCAGTAGATGGAATGAAAGGATGCATCTTTGTGATAGAGAAAGAGAATCCAAATAATGAAGACAGGAGACAACACTTAGAGGTAGTGTTTCTAGATTTCAATGAAGAACCAAAATTTTTGGAAGATTGGTTAGCAAAGCCTAAGGTTGAAGAAGAATATCTAAGAGAGGAAAATGAGGCAATGGATTTACCTTTAGCAGATTCAATTTTGTTGAGTAAATGTGAATGTATGCTAACAAAAAATGAACGAACAATTGTCTTTGAAGACAACAAAAATGTTATAAGAAGGAAGTCTCTACAAGAGAACAAGATGGATGAAGACCATACCAATCTTTCAGGACTAGTTGTTGAACAAGATAGGATTGAGGAAGCATTAAGTCAACACAAGGATTTAGTAAACAAAGAGTGGGGCATTCCTTTGAAGTGAGTCAAGCAACATGTGGATTCTTATGATGAGTTTTTGAGACAACCATATACCTTATGGAAGTATGAGTAGAATGCACAACAAAGGAGTACATAACATAAATTTGTTTTAGAAGACAACCAAGAGGACAAATATGATATTAATATCGATGAATGTTCAAGGATTATAAATGGGACAAAGGTCAAGGATGTGTATATGAAGGATTGAGTGTTGTGGTGGAAATTAAGACAGAAAAAAAAAAGTTGTGTTTATGACTGAAAATGAACTCCAAGAATGTCTTGAGGAAAATGTTTTATGTAATATGTTTATTATGTGCGCATGTGTAAATAGAAACAAGATTTCTGAAGATAGAAGTAGACAACCTTTCACAAAGAAACAAGAAGATTGGAGGAGGAAACTGTGTGCCTTAGAGAATGGGAGAGAGTTCTTGTAACCCTCACACAAAACATTGCCGAGACAATAGAAATTAGGTGCAGAGGATCTATAATAAAACTGAATGAATCTAGGAAATTCAAGGAAGGAAAGTCAAAGAGAAAGGAAACCATAAGACTTTAGAGTTGAGACAACACTCTGAGGAAAATGAATATGTGAAGAAAGCACTAAGTTGGTTTCAAGATACTTCAAATGATGAAGTACATGGAGTCTTGAAATGGGTTATGCAAGACAACAAGCATGCAAGTATGGATCTTTCCAAAGAAAGTATGACAATGAAGAATGCTAGCAAGGATGAAGCAACTAATCATTGGTGCATGATCATGGAGAAATCCTTACAAAAAGGTATAAAGTGTTATTTGCTAATCTGTCATTTTAATGAGAAAATAATCAAAGAACAAAGTTTGTTTGAGCAATCATGTAGAATGAACATCTATCTTAGAGACGTGCATTATTGGTTACATACGTTTTCATTTAGTGAGTTGCAATATTCTCAAGAAATTGAGGACAAAAGAAAGCATGGAGACAAAGACATAGAAACAACCATACCAAATTTATGTGGACATTTGAAGCAATCAAATTGCAGCAATGAAGTGTACCAACAAAAGACAAGAATAGACATTGAATTGGATGACTTCTGGAAGCATTTGATGGACATTTCCAAATGGAAATACCAAAAGAAGAAGAAGAGAAGCATGCAAGTACAATTCATTGAAGGAAGCAAGGAGATTGAACACCAACAAAGTAAAGTTTGGGATCCTGAAAGGTTGTAGGAAACAACAATACAAAAATAAGACAGCAAGGCAAGTGGACATCAACATAAGATTTGGGATCTAGGAAGACTTCAACAAATGGAAGACTCATGATCAAGAGATCATGGAAATTTTGTACCCTGGGAGTCTGATGTAGGAGCATTTCCCATCAGAAATTGATCATTTTGAGAAGACCTAGGAGGGTCTTAGAGTTTACTAAAAGGAGTGGGTTCCCTTAATTAAATTATTATGTATATTCTTAAGTTTTAAGTTTTAAGCAGATTTCGAGGATCTTAGAGAGATATTAGGATTAAGTTGCATATTTGTGGAGAGTAATTAGGATCTTAACAAAATTAGTAATTTGTATTCCTTTTATTGTGTAATCCTATGGACATAAGAGGTGGCCAATTGGATAGGAATTTGGAAAAAAAGAGAGTGTGGCCAAATAGAAGAAAATAAAGCCAAAGAGGGAGAGAGAATCGAGAAACTACTCAAACTATGTACAGTGGCCAATTTAATGAAAGTAATGTGACTGTGTGCGTATTTATCTGTAGATATGCGTGAATGTTGATAAAATCATGAACGAACGATTGGGACTATGTTGGAACCAACATTTAATCATAATCATTTTAGAGCAATTGTCTTTATGTGCGAAGGAATGAGTTCGAGAGGAAGAATCTAGTATCCATGAACCTGTTAAGATCAAGAATACATTGTAAATCCAACATTAATAGGAAAATTTTGTTTTAATAAACCAATGGTGGGGCTCAAATAACGTGGCAGGGTGAGTGATGAGAAATTGATATATCTTTGATAATCTAGGATCAACGATCGTAGCACGTTGAAGGAAAAATAAATCATGAGCCTTGATCACCAGGGATTGACGGCTAAGATCGAGAGTCAACAACAAAAAGAAAAACAGAGTTATAATTTCTAAGGGCGATACTCTAGTGGGAGATATATCAATTAACAAAATAAATAGCACTACTAAATCAACGTTGGTTATCTAATCATGATCAAGATCAACAGTGGAGATGGTAAGGTCCCATATCGACTCAACACAATAGTTTACATTTGTTTTGATAGATATCCAATATGCAATGGAGCTAGATTCGATATATGGTATGTTAGAAAAGAAAGGATCACAGATTAATAAAATAAAACAGATGTAGAAAGAAAACAAAAAAGATACACAATAAAACAGAGACACAAATATACATAGTTCACCCGATGTGGGGTATGTCCACTAGATAAATTGCCAGTTCTTCCTTTATTATTATCCAACAAATGAAGGGTTACAACATACAACACTCTCGTTGTAACTTCCTCTTCTTTTTTTCTCACAATCTCCTCTCTAAAACTACAAATATTCGCTCTCTCTCATAGCCACAATACAATTCCTCATAAAAGAGGGTTGCCTTCTAGGAAAACAAAAAATCCTAACATAAATTCTACCGTCAGATCTGTGACCTTATAATGAATGGTCCAAATTGAGTATGCAATTAAAATAGTTTACAAGGCAATTTTCCCAAAAAATTCTCTTTGGGGGCGTTGCCTCTGAACCCCCATCAGGGGGCTCCATAAAGTGTCATTGTGATGCAGGAGAATCGTTAGCAAATACACATGGCAGGAAAACTCAGCGCCTGAGGACCAATTTAGAACCTTGAACATGAGCTAATACTGTAGATCTTTAGCAGCTAATAGAAACAGAAAAAGGAAATATCACATGCTTAGAAACAAAATGAGCATGCGTGACCTGGGAGTTTAACCCTAGTCTCGATGTAACCACAATTAGGTAGCAATTAGTTTGTTTCTTTTGAATAAAGAGAGGTTTTGTACTCCCTAAAGAGGGTTATGAGAATTATGAGCAAGTAGGAATTTGTGCACAGTAGTTGTTGCTTTGATTTAGTTGTAACCATTTTCTTGATTTTGAATGAAGATAACAGAGGAAAATTGATCCAATGTATGGTGTGAACATTGCTTACAATTTCCATGTTGTTGTCGTTAATATTTTCAAGAAGGAATGAATCTTTCTACGAGTGTATGTAGCTTTGAAATGCTTGCATAAAATTTAAAAATCGCTTTTCTTCATGAGTCGGTGCAAGGTGTGCACAAAGTCCACAAGGAGTGCGTTGACAGGGTCTTTTTCGACTCGTAAATCTCAGAAGAAATAGCGTAAGATTTCCTTTGCAAGGAGTGCAAGGTCACTGTTGCAAGTAGTGCATAGTCGTTCGCAAGAATCCATATCTTGCATAAGAATTTGCTGCAAGGATTGCAGAGATCCAGAATTCAGTCTGCAAGGAGTGCATCTACAGAGTTTGTCTCGATTCGTAAGCTCAGGAGGAACAATGTAAGGTTTCTCTGCAGGAAGTGTAAAGCGATTGCCGCAAGGTGTGCACAGTCATCGCAAGAACTCAAATCTTGGGTAAAGATCTATTGCAAAGAGTGCACAAGTCTGGGATTCGACAAAGAGTCGAAGCGACTCCATAAATAATTCGAAGGAAGAGATAAGAGGAATGCCAGGAAGGCGGGAAAGAATTATTTTCAAGAATATTTGGATCTAAGTTTGACAAATTTCCTGGAAAAGAAAGAAGTGCTTGGGAGATCGAAATCTTTGAGAAGATTAAGCTCAGGAGGGATAACACTTTCCAAGAAGTGCGAACGAGATCCAAGAAACAGACTCACAGGAAAGGTAAAGGTCAAATCCTTTAATCTTTCAAAAATATTCTAAGTTGGAAGAAAGCATAAGCTCAAGGGAAAGGATCTGGAGCGTACGGTCTAAGAACAAAGAAAAGATTTCATCCATATGATCTGAGAACCAGAGAAAGAATCTTAGTTGTTTGACCTGTGCGTAAAAGGATTGTAGTTGTCCGATCAAGGTAACGTGCACTAACCTTAAAGCTTTGAAAGTGTACAGGAGAATCAGACTCACGAAACTTCGAAATCATCGGAGCCTTACATTGTCAAAGAGGAAACGTGGTGAAAGATCAACATTTCATTGGCTCATGACTCAAAGAATTCAAAGGCAGAGTTAAAATAACTCGTGAATCATGAATTCGTGATTTGATTACAGCCGTTGATTGAAGGAGGGAGCTGGATCGTAGATTTGGCCTTGTCGAGATTTTGTGACTCAGGAAATTATAGGTAAGAGTTCTGAGAAATCGTGATTTGATCTGAGTCATCGGATCTAAGAGAAATATGGATTGTGATTGTCCAGAAAATGATTCAGCACTTCGAGGATTGGGAGGAGGGAGGTGAAAGTATTTCAGCCTCGCGATATGTGAAATTCTGATACGCGGATTCCCGACAGGATCTGAGTCGTCATATCGTGGGAGAATCGGGACCGTCAAATTGGGACTTTGAAATATCGATGTTTCAGGGATCGAAGTATCAGAGGTGATAAGTCTTTCGACTTCGTGAACCATGAATTCCCGAAGTCATCCTAATCGTCGATCGAAGGAAAAGTTGGGACCGTTGATCTGGTGCCATCGTAATTTCAGCTATCGGGTGAACAAAGATAACAACACTCCCAGAGTCATGAAATGCAAAGTCGTGAAGCACCTTTTGTTTGGGTGACTGGTCACAACCTTGGTAATGTTAGCACTCTGTAATTTTCCCAAGGCTATGGAGGCAATCACAGAGGAAACATCAGAACCTCTTCGAGTCAGGGATCTAGCCCTCCAAGACTCAGAGAGGGATCTCTCTATCAAATTTATCTTTGTTTGAAATTTGATCTTAGGCTAGCTATGTAGAACAAGATTTGTTTTAAAGTTTTTTGGTTGAGACAACAAAGGGTCATTGGGAAAAATGGAATCAAAAATAAAAGACAACATATGAATGGATAACTAAGACAAGATATGACCAAGCAGGATAATCATGCTAGTGGATCCTTTGAGATTATAAGATGGGAAAAGAAGGATAGATTGAAATTCATTTCAAATGTAGAGCAGAGTATATCTGAATTCTGCATTTCAAACTCGAAAGAAAACATATATGTTGTCTCGAGCTAGCACAGGGTGTTAAGGACAAATCCTGCACATTATCTTCTCATAAAAAATACAGAAAGAAAGAAGCATGTGAAATAGGAAAATGAAAAATTACATCAGGGAAAACTTCACCACTTAAACACAACATAAGAATCTGGAAATATAGTGCCTCTGTATTCATTCATAAAAGTCAGTTACAGGCTTAGAAACATTTCTACAATGGATGGGAACATTCCCATTCTATCCTTCACTATTCAGTCTCACCTCATTCACCTTGAAAGAATAGGCTTTATAGCCTTTACATCAAAAACAGAGATCCTATTAAATAGGAACTGAAATACTAAAAATAGTACAAGATCAAACAGTTTCCACAACTGGATCAGATCCTATATTAAGGGGCCAAAACCCTATCAAAAATTTCACTTTCGAAGTCCTTCTTTGACAGCTGAGCAATGTTGGCCAAAAATAGAAAAAATCCCTAAAAATATTGAACTGTCCGCCATGAAAAACTTGTCGAATTTCTGCCAAAAAAGGGGTCTGCACAGACATATATTTCTCTTAAATTCTGACACCTGGGAAAAAAATGGAGTTTATTGTATATGGGAATGTGCTAGACAAAAACCTCCTTCGGTTTCTCCAAATTTGCCTCCATCTCACCGAAACACCTCCCGCAAAATCAGGACTGCAACAAGAAAATGAAAAACTGAAACAATGGGCCTTGAAGATGGATTCGATTATCCCTGCTCATGGAACCTATGAAAAAACTGAGAGAAATTTTTGTTCTTCATCCAGTTATAGAGAAAAACCTCTCTCAGTTTCTCAAAATTCATTTTCGTTTGCCCAGAATCTGTTTCATAAGAAGACATGCTGAACAGGCAAAAATGGACGTTTTTAAAAAAAAAAATATTGGGGAAAGTGGTTTCTTTTTTGGGAATG
>JASDQU010103110.1:94548-110606 GCA_032191745.1 Picea mariana
TGTGATGTGATGTTTAGACTTAGGATATGTTTGCTTTTTAGTTTTTTAATTTTTAATTTTTGTTTAATGTTTTGTTTTGTTTTCGTTTATTTTAATTTCGTTTTATTGTGTTTTTTATTGTTTTGTATGTTTTAATATATATATGCTTTATTTAATATATGTATTAAGTTACATGTTTTTTGATATTTTTATTTTTATTTTTAATTGTTTTTATTTAATTTTAATGTTTTATAATTTGTTTTATTTGTATTATATTTTAATCAAACTCTAACCTAATTACTAACTTAGATAATTAACTTAATTATTAATTAATTATTAATTAAGTTAATTATTAACTAGTTAGTTATTAGCTAGTATAACCTATTTCAACTATACTAACATTATTATTTAATCTAATTAACTTATTTCTTTTTTTGTTTATCATAAGTTTGATTATTCATGGATGGGTGGCGGGCGAGATGTGGCCAATGGACAAAAGGACAAGGGAGTGAGTGGTGTAGAGGCAGATGAAGGATGCAGAAAAGGTGATGGAGGATCAGGTGAAATGGATGGAGGGGAAATGGAAATAACCGAGAGACCAGCAAGCCATATGTCTTCATCACGGGGCAACGCCAAATAACAATTGAAGAATCGGGTTACCTATAATTATAGGACTCTAACATAGGCTCCACCTGGGGACAACGACTCTTTCAGGAGGTGTCAAGAACCACTGAACTCTGAATACGCAGACCGATGCTTTATTCATTGGGCTGATCCCAAAATCTTCTTCTGCACCTGGTTCCTGTTTTGATATTTCAACTAAAACCAAATTAAAATGAACACTGCTGAAAAAGAGATGCTCGGAATGCTAAGCTTATTCACTTTTTCCTACCTATCCTATGCTATTGATAATTTTGTCGTTCTAAATGATACAATAATGCCAATGCAGCAAGTCAAGCAACTTCTCTAACAACTTTGCTCTTTCAATGTTTTCAAACAATATCAGAAATAGAACTTGCATAGGCATCATGAAATGCTTCCCATCTTGATCTTCATCACAAGGGGCTTGATAAACATGACACATAACAAAAATACTGGGAATGCATTGTGGCTCCATGATGAACAATTTCTCCACATAAATAGCTACCAAATCAAGATAGACGTGACCTATTACTGGATATTCATATTTAACCTACTCAACTTCATGATTTGATGTTGTAGTTGTGCTATTTTCATCCTCATGCACTTCCTGACATGGTTGCAAATTTTCTGATGGGTTCTGAAATGATGCTTCTATTGTACACACCCCTGTAGCTGACTATTTGATCATATCCATATCATAACTATTTTTGAAATCATTGGGGGTAACCGAAAATTGACTTTGAAAACACACATTATCCATAATATCAGCTATATGGTCATAAAATGTTTTAGATAATGGTGACATTGGCTCTACTGGTGCTTCATGGCTTACACTGTGACTTTCAACTTGAATCTAACCAAGATTCCCCCTCAAAATTTGAAATGAATTAAAGCATAGAGGCAATGAATCCAGATGGATCATCTCATCCCCTGTTTTAGGCTTCATGACTTCATCTGAGGTTTGACCTTCAAAAAGGCTCAAGGGCTGGACCTCTGGATCAGTTTCTATGTCACCTTTGTACTCTTCAACAAATGCATTAGAACATTCCTCTTTCTTACTGTTTACAATCTGCTGGCAATGTTTTCTCAGGAGTGAGGCAAAACATAGGGGCAGGCAGTTTGCATTTTCTTGAAAATTTTCTGCATCTTCCTCCAAATCATATGTTGTTGATTGCTTTGAATAGTCCACATCCATTTCAGCCTCATGATCATCATCATACTGATCACACTTGGGTAGATTGTCCAAGTAAGGAATGTCATCAAACATGCAAATCATATCAGCTGGTTGTTCCTCTGCAAGTTGAGATGGAGCTTCATCTTCAGCTACGTCGTGAATTGAATACATGAAAGAATCATTATCCAAACCATGGTACCAAGGGTGAGCTGCAAATTTTTTGGGAACAATGACCTTTTCTTTCTCTGAGATCAATGGAACATGATGTCTTTGAACATCAAGATTTTCTCTTATGCTAATCTTTTGCATCATCTCTTCCATGGTGTTGGCCAAAATGTCTAGTTTAGCTTTTGAAGATTTCAGCTACTCCTTTTCTTTGTTCTTTACCTTTGACCTTTTGATGAGCAAGTTGGTCTCCACATCAACTACAATGTTCTGCATTTCTTCGAGAGTTGCAGTGTTCCTTTATCTTAATTGGAATGCCATCTCAGGATCGAAGGCATCTGGGAAATGCAAGTGGGCTGATCCTGGGGGTGGCCTTATATCAACAAGCATTGCATGATATACCTTATTGAACCTTGCTGAAAACTGTTGTATTGTTTCCCCTGGCTATCTTTTCAAATGGTCATACTCTTCTAGGATGAGAAATACATTTCTCATGATCACCCATCGATCTAAGAAAACTTGCACAAACTGATGGAAATTGTTAATGCTGACAGCTAGGAGATTTCTAAACCAGTTCTTGACTCTACCTCCCAATGATAGGGAAAAAATTATGATGCAAACATCATCATCTTCTATCTCAAACAGATCAAGAAAATCCTCAAGGTTTTGAATATGATTTTCAACAGTGATCTTCCCATTTTCTCCATCAAGCATAGGCGGATTATTGATGTAATTGACAAGGAGGTCATGGAGAATAGGAGGCAAATCTAGAGGCTTGTATTGGTCTGGGACTTTTGCAAGCACATGAGATGAAGCAAGAGGCTTACAACCATCTGAAGGTTTAGCAAGAGTAGGAGATAAAGCAGGAGGATGATGTCTCACTAGGCTTTCTACAGATGCATCTAGGGTGTGCACAGGTGTATGAATATGTACATAATCTAAAATTGGGGATCTGATCTCTTGGGGCTCATCAATTAACAGGTGGTCAATGTAATCTTCAACAATATACTTTTGATCAGGCTTAGAATAAGACAAAACATGATTGCAGATAAAACCAAAGATGTCTTGAATGCAATTTGAGCTTGAGTACCTGGTCTTTCTAGGCTGCTTGGCCATGCTTTAGGTTCTTCCTACAGTGGAGCCTTTGAGTTGGAACTGTCTGGAGATGATTGGAGTCACCAGGTGAAATATTTCAACCTTCTTGTGTCTGGTCACTATCCACCATCAATGATCAGATCTAGAAATTTGAAGTGTACTACTCGAGAAAGTCCCCAGTATGGTCGCCATTTTGTTAGCACTCTGTAATTTTCCCAAGGCTGTGGAGGCAGTCACAGAGGCAACATCAAAACCGCTTCGAGTCAGGGATCTAGCCCTCCAAGACTCAGAGGGATCTCTCTGTCAAATTTATCTTTGTTTGAGATTTGATCTTAGGCTAGCTATGCAAAACAAGATTTGTTTTAAAGGCTTTTGGTTGAGACAACAAAGGGTCATTGGGAAAAATGGAATCAAAAATAAAAGAAAACATATGAATAGATAACTAAGACAAAATATGACCAGGCAGGATAATCATGCCAGTGGATCCTTTGAGCTTATAAGATGGGAAAAGAAGGATAAATTGAAATTCATTTCAAATGTAGAGCAGAGTATATCTAAATTCTGCATTTCAATCTCAGAAGAAAACATAGATATTGTCTCGAGCCATCACAGGGTGTTAAGGACAAATCCTGTACATTATCTTCTCATAAACAATATAGAAAGAAAGAAGCATGTGAAATAGGAAAATGATAAATTATATCAGGGAAAACTTCACCACTTAAACACAACACAAGAAACTGGAAATATAGTGCCTTTGTATTCATTCATAAAAGTCAGTTACAGGTTTAGAAACATTTCTAAAATGGATGGGAACATTCCCATGCTATTCTTCACTCTCCAGTCTCACCTCATTCACCTTGAAAGCATAGGCTTTATAGCCTTTACATCAAAAACAAAGATCCTATTAAACAAGAACTGAAATACTAAAAATGGTACAAGATCAAACAGTTTCCACAACAACTGGATCAGATCCTATATTAAGGGGCCAAAACCCTATCAAAAATGTCACTTTTGAATTCCTTCTTTGACAGCTCGGCAATCTTGGCCAAAAATAGAAAAAATCCCTAAAAATATTGAACTGTCCGCCATGAAAAACTTTCTGAATTTCTGCAAAAAAAGGGGTCTGCACAGACATTTGTTTCTCTTTACTTATGACACTTGGAAAAAAATTGAAGGAGATTATTGTATATGGGAATGTTATGGAAAAAAAAATACTTCGGTTTTTCCAAATTCGCCTCCAGCTCACCGAAACACCTCCCGCAAAATCAAGACTACAATAGGAAAATGAAAAACTGAAAAAATGGGCCTTGAATATAGCTTTGATTCTTCCTTCTCATGGCACCTGTGAAAAAACTGAGAAAGGTTTTTTTTGTTCATCCTATTGCGGAGAAAAAACTCTCTTTCTTTCTCAAAATCCATTTTCATTTGCCCGAAATCGGTTTCGGAAGAAGACATGCTGAACAGGAAAAAATGGGCGATTTTAAAAAAAAAATATTGGGGAAAGTGGTTTCTTTTTTGGGAAGGCGGTATTTCGGACCCCCCCTGAGGTGGTAAGTGGTTTTATGGGGGGGAGGGTCCGCTGGCCTATGGAGCCGACACCTTTCCAGGGGTGGTTTTATAATACAACCTCATTCTGGATCCCCCCCCCCCCNCCCTTCTTGTTAAGTTTCAGATGGCAAGGGGGGATCTGGAATTATTTGTGGCCATTTGATTTGGGTTTGTGGGATGTGATGTGATGTTTAGACTTATGATATGTTTTCTTTTTAGTTTTTTAATTTGTAATTTTTGTTTTATGTTTTGTTTTGTTTTCGTTTATTTTAATTTTGTTTTATTGTGTTTTTTATTGTTTTGAAGGTTTAAATTTATATATGCTTTATTTAATATATGTATTAAGTTACATGTTTTTTGATATTTTTTTATTTTTAATTGTTTTTATTTAATTTTAATGTTTTATAATTTGTTTTATTTGTATTATATTTTAATCAAACTCTAACCTAATTACTAACTTAGATAATTAACTTAATTATTAATTAATTAATTAATTATTAACTAGTTAGTTATTAGCTAGTTTAACCTATTTTAACTATACTAACATTATCATTTAATCTAATTGACTTATTGTTCTTTTTGTTTATCATAATTTTGATTATTCATGGATGGGTGGCGGGCGAGATGTGGCCAATGGAAAAAAGGACAAGGGAGTAAGTGGCACAGAGGTGGATGAAGGATACAGAAAAGGTGATGGAGGATCAGGTGAAATGGATTGAGGGGAAATGGAAATAACCGAGAGACCAACAAGCTATATGTCTTCATCACGAGGCAACGCCAAATAACAACTGAAGAATCAAGTTACCTACGATTATAGGACTCTAACATAGGCTCCACCTGGGGATGGCGGCTCTTTTAGGAGGTGTCCAGAACCACTTAACTCTGAATACGCAGACTAGTGCTTTATTCATTGGGCTGATTCCAAAATCTTCTTCTCCACCTAGTTCCTATTTTGATCTTTCAACTGAAACCAAATTAAAATGAACACTGCTGAAAAAGAGATGCTTGGAATGATGAGCTTATTCAGTTTTTCCTACCTACCCTATGATACTGATAATTTTGTCGTTCTAAATGATACAATAATGCCAATGCAACCAGTCAAGCAACTTCTCTAACAACTCTACTCTTTCAATGTTTTCGAACAATATCAGAAATAGAATTTTCATAGGCATCATGAAATGCTTCCCATTTTGATCTTCATCACAAGGGGCTTGATAAACATGACACATAATAGAAATACTGGGAATGCATTGTGGCTCTGTGATGAACAATTTCTCCATATAAATAGCTACCGGATCAAGATAGACTTGACCTATTACTGGATATTCAAATTTAACCAACTCAACTTCATGATTTGATGTTGTAGTTGTGCTATTTGCATCCTCATGCACTTCTTGACATGGATACAACTTTTCTGATGGGTTCTAAAATGATGCTTTTGCTGAACACACCCCTGTAGCTGACTATCTGATAATATCCATATCATAACTATTTTTTAAATCATTGGGGGTAGCTGAAAATTGACTTTGAAAACACACATTATCCATAATATCAACTATAGGGTCATAAAATGTTTTAGATAATGGTGGCATTGGCTCTACTGGTGCTTCATGGCTTACACTGTGAATTTCAACTTGAATCTGACCAAGATTTCCCCTCAAAATTTGAAATGAATTAAAGCATAGAGGAAATGAATCCAGATGGATCAGCTCATCACATGTTTTGGGCTTCATGACTTCATCTAAGGTTTGACCTCCAAAAAGGCTCAAGGGTTGCACCTCTGGATCAGTTTCTGTGTCACCCTTGTCCTCTTCAACAAATGCATTAGAACACTCCTCTTTCTTGTTGTTTACAATCCACTGACAATGTTTTCTCAGGAGTGAGGAAAAACATAGGGGCAGACAGTTTGCATTTTCTTGAAAATTTTCTGCATCTTCCTCCTTCAAATCATATGTTGTTGATTGCTTTGAACAATCCACATCTATTTCAACCTCATGATCATCATCATACTGATCACACTTGGGTAGATTGTCCAAGTAAGGAATGTCATCAAACATGCACATCATATCACCTGGTTGTTCCTCTGCAAGTTGAGATGGATCTTCATCTTCGGCTATGTCGTGAATTGAATACATGAAAGAATCATTATCCAAACCATGGTACCAAGGGTGAGCTACAAAATTTTTGGGCAAAGTGACCTTTTCTTTCTCTGAGATCAATGGAACATGATGTATTTTAACATCAATCTTTTCTCTTATGCTAATCTTATGCATCATCTCTTTCATGGTGCTGGCCAGAATGTCCAGTTTAGCTTTTGAAGATTTCAACTGCTCCTTTTCTTTGTTCTTTACCTTTGAAATTTTGATCAACAAGTTGGTCTCCACATCAACTACAATATTCTGCATTTCTTCAAGAGTTGCAGTGTTCCTTTCTCTTAATTGGAATTCCATCTCAGGATCAAAGGCATCTGGGAAATGCAAGTGGGCTGATCCTGGGGGTGGCCTTATATCAACAGGCATTGCATGATATAATTTATCGAACCTTGCTGAAAACTGTTGTACTGTTTCCTCTGGCTGTCTTTTCAAATGATCATACTCTTCTAGGATGAGAAAGACATTTCTCATGATCACCCATCGATCTAAGAAAACTTGCACAAATTGATGGAAATTGTTAATGCTCACAGCTGGGAGATTTCTAAACCAGTTCTTGACTTTACCTCCCAATGATAGGGAAAACATTCTGATGCAAACATCATCATCTTCTATCTCAAATAGATCAAGAAAATCCTCAAGGTTTTGAATATGATTTTCAGCAGTGATCTTCCCATTTTCTCCATCAAACCTAGGCATATTATTGATGTAATTGATAGGGAGGTTATGGAGAATAGGAGGAAAATCTAGAGGCTTGTATCGGTCTGGCAATTTTGCAAGCACGGGAGATGAAGCAAGAGGCTTACAACCATCTGGAGGTTTAGCAAGAGTAGGAGATAAAGCAAGAGGATTATGTCTCACTAGGCTTTCTATAGATGCATCTCGGGTGTGCACAGGTGTATGCGTATGTACATAATCTACAATTGGGGATCTGATCTCTTGGGGCTCATCAATTAGCAGGTGGTCAATGTAATCTTCAACAATATACTTTTGATCAGGCTTAGAATAAGACAAAACATTATTGCAGATAAAACCAAAGATGTCTTGAATGCAATTTGAGCTTGAGTACCTGGTCTTTCTAGGCTACTTGGCCATGCTTTAGGTTCTTCCTCCAGTGGAGTATTTGAGTTGGCACTGTCTGAAGCTGATTGGAGTCACCAGGTGAAATATTTCATCCTTCTTGTGTCTGGTCACTGTCCACCATCAGTGATCAGATTTGGAACTTTGAAGTGTACTACTTGAGAAAATCCCCAGTATGGTCGCCATTCTATTAGCACTTTGTAATTTTCCTAAGGCTGTGTAGGTAGTCATAGAGGCAACATCAAAACCACTTCAAGTCAGGGATCTAGCCCTCCAAGACTCAGAGAGGGATCTTTCTATCAAATTTATCTTTGTTTGAGACTTGATCTTAGGCTAGCTATGCAGAACAAGATTTGTTTTAAAGTTTTTTGGTTGAGACAAAAAAGCGTTATTAGGCAAAATGGAGTCAAAAATAAAAGAAAATATATGAATGGATAACTAAGACAAAATATGACCAGGCAGGATAATCATGCCAGTGGATCCTTTGAGCTTATAAGATGGGAAAAGAGGGATAGATTGAAATTCATTTCAAATGTAGAGCAGAGTATATCTGAATTCTGCATTTCAAACTCAGAAGAAAACATAGATATTGTCTCGAGCCAGCACAAGGTGTTAAAGACAAATCCTGCACATTATCTTCTCATAAAAAATACAGAAAGAAATAAGCATGTGAAATAGGAAAATGACAAATTACATCAGGGAAAACTTCACCACTTAAACACAACACAAGAATCTAGAAATATAGTGCCTTTTTATTCATTCTTAAAAGTCAGTTACAGGTTTAGAAACATTTCTACAATGGATGGGAACATTCCCATGCTATCCTTCACTTTCCAGTCTCACCACATTCACCTTGAAAGCATAGGCTTTATAGCCTTTACATCAAAAACAAAGATCCTATTAAACAAGAACTAAAATACTAAAAATAGTACAAGATCAAACAGTTTCCACAACAACTGGATCAGATCCTATATTAAGGGGCCAAAACCCTATCAACAATGTCACTTTAGATTTCCTTCTTTGACAGTTGGGCAATCTTGGCCAAAAATAGAAAAAATCCTTAAAAATATTGAACTATCCGCCATGAAAAACTTGCCAAATTTCTGCAAAAAAAGGGGTCTGCACAGACATCTGTTTATCTTTAATTATGACACCTAGGAAAAAAATTAAGGAGATTATTGTATATGGGAATTTTTTGGACAAAAACCTCCTTCTGTTTCTCCAAATTCTCCTCCATCTCACCGAAACACCTCCTGCAAAATCAGGGATGCAACAGGAAAATGAAAAATGAAAAAAATGGGCCTTGAAGATGGCTTCAAGTCTCCCTGCTCGCGACACCTGTGCAAAAACGGAGAGAGTTTTATGTTCTTCATCTAGCTATGGAGTAAAACCTCTCTTGGTTTCTAAAAATTCATTTTCATTTTCCCGAAATCGGTTTCGAAATAAGACATGATGAACAGGCAAAAATGGACGATTTTTTTAAAAACATTATTGGGGAAAGTGGTTTCTTTTTTGGGAAGGCGGTATTCCGGACCCCCCCTGAGGTGGTAAGTGGTTTTAGGGGGGCGGGGGGGGGGTATACTGGCCTGTGGAGCTGACACCTATCCGGGGGTGGTTTTATAATACAACCTCATTCTAGACCCCCGCCCCCCCCTCTCTCGTTAAGTTTCGGATGGCAAGGGGGGGTCCGGAATTATTTGTGGCCATTTGATTTGGGTTTGTGGGATGTGATGTGATGTTTAGACTTAGGATATGTTTTCTTTTTAGTTTTTTAATTTGTAATTTTTATTTTATGTTTTGTTTTCGTTTATTTTAATTTTGTTTTATTATGTTTTTTATTGTTTTGTATGTTTTAATTTATATATGCTTTATTTAATATATGTATTAAGATACATGTTTTTTGATATTTTTTATTTCTAATTGTTTTTATTTAATTTTAATGTTTTATAACTTGTTTTATTTGTATTATATTTTAATCAAACTCTAACCTAATTACTAACTTAGATAATTAACTTAATTATTAATTAATTAATTAATTAATAATTAATTAATTATTAACTAGTTAGTTATTAGCTAGTTTAACCTATTTTAACTATACTAACATTATTATTTAATCTAATTAACTTATTGTTATTTTTGTTTATCATAAGTTTGATTATTCATGGATGGGTGGCGGGCAAGATGTGGCCAATGGACAAAAGGACAAGGGAGTGAGTGGCGCAGAGGCAGATGAAGGATGCAGAAAAGGTGATGGAGGATTGGGCGAAATGGATTGAGGGGAAATGGAAATAACCGAGAGACCAGCAAGTCAGATGTCTTCATCACGGGGCAACGCCAAATAACAGCTGAAGAATCGGGTTACCTATGATTATAGGACTCTAATAGGTCACGTAGAGGAAGGGGCTTAACCAGGAGAGCTAACGCCAAATTTCGTTGGAGCTTAAAGGCATTAAGGAGAAAGATGGGGGTTCCTTATAACTTTATATTTTAGGGAAAGAGACCATGTTAAGTGGAATTGAGGTCCTTAAGGGTCTGAAGAGTCAATCAAACTCAATTTCTTGATCGATCCTAGACTGGGAGGTCGTGCAAACCTTAGGGGAGAAGGGGGGTCTGCATCAAGTGGTATCAGAGATGAAATTTTCGTCTGTAGATTTCAGGTGAAAGAGAAAGAGGAAGAGAGATAAAGGAGATAGTCTCATACCATCAAGAGGTAGTAGAGTGGATTTCATCTGCAGATTTCAGGCGAAGGAGATAGAAAAGATAGTCTGACTACGACAAGTAGTATCAAGAAATGGATTATGTCTACAGATTGTAGGCAAAGGTGGAAAGGCAAATAGTGATAATCTAATGACATCAAATGGTATCAGAAGTTGAAGTTCACTTGTGGATAGTAGGTGAAGGAAGACAAAGTACTGATACTCTGTAATCATGGTTGCATGGTGTGCAACAAATGGTAGATATCCAGGAGGGTTGAAGACAGAAAAGATGGCCACTGAAGGCCATGAGCGTGGTCAAAGAGGAGACTGCCAAAAGAAAAGTAAAGAAGAAATTGATGAGGAACTCACTAAGATAAGAGCAAGAATGGAACAACTAAAATTGAAGATACAACAGGAGACAAAGCCACGTTGGACATACGAATGGCCTTTGAAGAGGAAAGAAAAATAGCTTGTCCGAAGGTTGTTGGCCAGAAAACAAAAACAAGAGTTGATGAAGTGACTAAGGTATGCTGAAAATCTCAGTGACACAGAGGAAGATCTGGTTTGCATCTGTGAGCCAGAATTCGAAGAAACCCTCAGTAATGAGGAAGGGAGATCAGTTATAGGTCTCATAAACTGCCAGGAGGGCATAAGTGAACTTTCAAGTTTCCAGGTGGGCAATGGAAGGAGATCAGTGGATGATCTCATAGAATGCTAGGAGGGTAGTGATGGAAGTTCAAGTTTCTAGGTGGGCAATGAAGGGGGATCATTGGATCTCATAGACTACCAGGTGGGCAAGGGAGAAGAGATGAACTCAGCCGAGAGTTCATATCAGCAAGGAGTTCTAATAGGTGAAGATTCATGTGGGTTTGCAGACCATGTGAATGAAGACGATGAGAAGTTAAATACTCCCATCGCAGTGGAGGAGGAGCAGAGGTGTGTTCTAATCATTGGGGGAATTCAAATATTCCTTCCAAATAGTCCAGCAGATCCTAATACAAGAGTTGCACATGAGGAGGTAGTGCAACAAGAATCTGAGAAGGAGGCCATGGGGTCGAATGCTTTTAAAGATAACTGTGTCTATGATGTAGGTGAAAAAGAAGAAAGACAACCAGCAAGCACTGTCAAAGATGAGGAGAAGGAGCAGATATTGATGTCTACCCCAACAGAAAAAGAAGAGAATTCAGATGAATTGCTCACTCAATGGGAGCGAGAGCTGAAGATGTTGGGGGATTGGTTGAATGATCCAAACCTAGGGGAATGATACCATGAGACAGTCATGCATATTTCAGGAGGAGAACATTCAACAGAATTGCTCAAAATTTTTAGCCAGGAAGCTGAAAGGGATATAACTGCAGCATTGGAGCCTCTAGCAGAAGAGGAGGCAGACAACATAGATTTTTTTGAGCTGTATGAGGAATTGGAATCCCTGGAGAGGAGGATATATATGCAGAGTAAGCATATCCAACAAATCAAATTGGAAGCAAGTAGAGGAGTATACCATCCTGGGGAGAAGCTGGAAGAAGTTGGAGTCGAACCAACACAAGAGGATATGACATAAGCCAGTCTGTCAGAGGAAGAACCTGAGAAACAACTCAGTGATGAGACTGTAGAACTGGAGTTTGCAGAAGGATGGCAAGCTAAGGCCATAGGAGATGAAGGCATCAAGTGAGATCAGGTTGATTTAACCATTGACAAGGAAGAAGTGTAGCAGAGCAGTCTGAAAAACAAGGACCAGCCAGTTGAGAAGTTGGACGAGATGATCGAAGAAATCAAAAGTTTGATGTTGGGGTCATCATAAGAAACTGTCATTAGGAGGAGGTTGAACAGAGGAGGACCTGCCATAAAAACAAAGAAGAAACAACAACAACAACAAAATATGCAGCAAGGAAAAGGAGCAGATGAACAGCTCCAAGAGAAAGTATGGGACCCTGGAGTATATCAACAACATAATAGAGGGAGCCATGAGCAAGAGCTCATGATTTTCCCAGCCATGGGGTATATGATTCAAGAGGTATTGTTTTTCAAGGGCAATCAATTGTTGAAGGGATGGATTTTGTGGTGGGACTACCAAGAACGCAAAGAGGATGCGATCCCATATTTGTGGTGGTGGATAGATTTTCAAAGATGGTAGACTTAATCCCATGCCAGAAGACTAGTGATGCAACACATGTTGAAAATATGTTCTTTAAGGAAGTTGTGAGACTTCACGGCTTACCCAGAAGCATTGTCTCGGACAGAGACACAAAAATTATTGGTCATTTTTGGAGAACACGGTGGAAGAAGTTGGGGACAGATTTGTCCTTCAGCTCAACTTATCATCCTCAAACAAATGGACAGACTGAGGTGATAAACAAAAGTTTGGGAAACTTATTGAGGAAGTTTGATGCAAATGCCTATGATATCGAGCTGCCAGATGATGTGGGCATATCACCCATATTCAACGTCTCAGACCTGTATCCTTGCAGGAAGGATGACATAGAGGGATCAATAAATCAAGGGAAGATTCAGTGGGAGAAACAAATGCCTATAGCAGAAAAACCACAGATGGAAAAGATCGTTGATCAGAGGATTGGTAAGAAGACCAAGAGGAAGACCTATTTTGAATATCTGGTCAAGTGGAAGGGACACCCAATAGAAGATGCCAGTTGGGAGAGTGAAGCTGATATCCAGAAGCATGGAAAGTCAGTATAGGAGCTCATGGACAGAAGTCCATGAAATTTTTCCTAAGGGAGTATGATGCAGGAGCATCATCAACAAGTACACTTGGTAGGAAAACTTAGTGCCTAAGGACCAATTCAGAACCTTGAACATGAGTCGGTACTGTAGATCTTTAGCAATTGATAGAAACAAAAAAAAAAAGATCATGCACGTAGAAAAAAAATGAGCATGCCTGACCTGGGAGTTTAACCCTAATCTCGATGTAATCGCAATTAGGTAGCAGTTAGTTTGTTTCTTTTGTATAAAGAGAGAGGTTTTGTACACCCTTGTTACCCATGATTTTGGTCATCATGATGGTGTATTGATGATGGTGTACTTAGGCTCCTCATAAGAACTTTCTCCAGAGAAAAGTGACATTCATCTCTTCCTAGAAAACTTACTTTTGAAGAGAGTTCGCAGGTTGATAATATACTAGGGTGCGAGAATGACCCATTCTCGTAGGCTGCCTTAAGCTATGGTGTGAACTTCTCACACTGTGCTACATAGCTAGGGTGCGAACTCGTTCTAAAGCTTGGAAAAAGATGAAGTCTCGATGGTTCTAGAAGGGAATCTTCTAGAAGAATGGGTTGGCATTCAAATGGTTATCCTTTAACTAGTTTCCTTGATATTGTGGGATCATTATTATCCAAGTAACCATCTCATTCTCTCCTATATATTGATGGAATTCTCATGGAAAAGGTTAAGAAAGATTCATTGGAGAATTGGTGAAATAATTTTGTGAAGGACCTAGCTTGAACAGGAGATTGGAGACTCTAGCAAGTCTATCAAGAGGATTTGATCTTCTTCATGCAAGGATTGAGCAAGTGTGTGTGTGTTGGAGCCAAGAGCCACCGAAAGGAAGCTTGCGACATCAAGGTGATCAGGTTGTAATCTTCTACTTTCAATTAATATGATACAGTGGCACGTCCTTTTCCCATAAAGCTATTCTCACTTTATTGTGTAATTCCTTGATCATACACATAAGTTGACAGTTGAATATATTTTGTTATCTTCACTTTGGTTGGTTTGTGTTTTCTTGGTCTTGACGTCACGAGAGCCTCAGAGCGAAGTAGGAGCAACAGAGACCCTAGGAAGCGATAAAAAGGCATGTTACTTGTTCCTTCCTACTAGCTAATTCAATGGTAAAAACTTAGGGAAAGAGTCATGTCCTGTCCTATTTTGTTCTAGATCCAGGTGGATCTAGGGAGATCTGTTAGTGTCCGCACCTACCGATTAGTCCGATAACAAAATTGGTGACTCCACTGGAGAATAACCCATTTTCTTTGTGGTTTTTGGTATTTTTCATTCACCATTTGCTCTTGCCTTACCTTTCTCCATTCATATCAATCTCTGAGTATTTAGGATACCCTAATAGACCCTCTGGGTCCAGAGGCCTCTTCAAATTTTGTGTCTTTTTCCAAAAAATTGATTAGTTTCAGACATTCTCACACTGCACTCCACAGTGGCCTGCGAGAATATACTGAGTTTGCACCCTGCTTTTAGGTTCAGTGTGAGGTTCTCGCACTCTGCTCAAAGCTGACCTACGAGAATGACCTATTCTCGCACTGTGTAATACTCTTAGCCTACAAACCCTGTTTTTCAAAATTTTGGCTTTAAGAATTTTGCCTGATCAACTGCCCAGATCAGTTTAGGTGCCTAACAAGAGATTCTTGGACCATTGGTTGATGTTTTCTTGTCTTCGTTCTTGTGCATGAACAGTCTTAAGAAATCAAGACTCTTCCTGTCCATTCTTCTTGAATTTCATTTCTTGACTTCTCTCTGCAAAGATATACTCTCTGATTTTGGAATCTGAGTGTGCTTGCTTGGTTAAGAACTGACGATCGGTTGAAAATTGAGCTTCCTTGTCTTTATCATTTGCTCATTAGTTGAACAATCATTCTTCTTATGCAATTGAAAAGACTAGTTTGGTTTGCTTGTTATTTTTGTTTCCATTGAAAGAATGGTTTGGGTTTCTATCTATTGCTTGTTCATTAGTTTTTTATTTTCTGCACTCTCACCATCATGGTGTAGGTCCTTTTTGAAAAGTGAACAAACATTTTTCTTTCAAAAACATTTTCGTCTTCGAAAGTATTGAAAATCAACTGTTGAAATTATTGAAAAAGAAACAATAGAGAATTGTTATTTTTGGCGTGATTCGTTGCAATCGCATATTAAAGGAATTTGTGATTGTAGTTCAAGTTTGATCCGAAAAACTTCTCTTTCCCTCCCGTACATAGGATTCATTGAACGAAAATTTCTATATTTCATTCTTATCCATGCATTGTTGGGTCAGAGTCTTATACAACATCAGTTTCATCTCCACTTCCTTTGAGTAACACCAACCCCTAATAACATTGTGCAATCGTAAAATTTACTTAGTAACTCTTTTCTAGGGCTCTATTACACCAACATTTAGCTAGGCTAGCGCTTTGGAATAAGTAGGGAGATACACTTTCCAAAGCACAAAACACACAATAGCATCTTGTGTTAAGGAGTGTCAAATTCCATTTCCAACATCTTGTCCTGGGAAGCCCTTCTCACACAAGGGTCAAACACGAGGTTGCATTGATATTGACAGAGTTACTCACCCTACTTTGTTGATATCGGTGTCAATATTGCACGTATTACGGGGGTCACTCGGAGGTATACCCACAATGATGAGTGGAAGCCTTTTGAGTTGATTTTGGGCTAGATACCCTGCCCTTGCATGTGGATCGGATTGTCAACTGTCCTCCAGGATTTATTGTTGTCAGTGGTAACCTTAGCGACCTATCTTTCTAGGGTCTTACACAAGGTGACTGTGAAGGGAAAAGTCTTCACGGTACCTGG
>JASDQU010103110.1:126000-142882 GCA_032191745.1 Picea mariana
ATCTGCTCCATCTTGAATGGAAATTACGAAATTACAAATACATGATGGAAATTAAAAATACATGATGGAAATTAAAAATACATGATGTTAGTACTAGTGTCATTTTAACAAAGTTAAAATATGTTTCAACTCCAAGGAATATGCAATCATAAGAATAATCAAATAAATTATTTGTCAACAAATAAAATCAAGCGTGATTGTTTCTCTTGTATGAGTGAGTGTTTCAATAACAAAGAATCAAACCAACTTATCTTCCACAATACTAATCACCCCCTTTCACATAGTGAATAAACATCCTACATGATAATATCATGATTTACCACACTCGCAAGTGTCTTAAAAGATTGTGATTCTACTTACAACACTTCATTGGTTAGCCGTGTACCTATGTTTTCATAAAATTAGTGAATATGGTTCTAAAGAAATATATGTTGTATACTTTTTTGAGAATATATTCTTGTGATTAGCGTTTCAAACTTGACATGTATAGTAAATCATTCATTGTAAGGTATAACATTAAATATATTTAAAAGTAAATTAACTATTGTAAATGTAAAGTGCATTCTTTGAGTAAATGATATGTACAATAATTTTTATATTATAATACTAGTTATGGTAGATATTAATCATAATTAAATGGGCGAGAACGAGCTTTTTCTACAGGTTTCATGGCAACACTCATTTCAAGCCGGGATTTGGCAAGATTGTTGGAGTTGCAGTATTCTAATACTAGTGAAGGATAAGACGGTTACCCATTTTACTCTGGCGGAACCCCAAAAGACTCTTAGTTTAGTTGGTTTGGTTTTTCCACTTGTTCTAGATATCTGCTATTCCTTGTCGCTTTGCTAAGTGGTCTCACTAAAGGGCTTCGAAATACTTTTATCTTAGTTTTTGTCAATTTTTTAAGCTTTGTTTAGAAATTGTCAGAAGAACCACAGTGTTTTTGATAGCTTGTCGACGTTTTGGATCCACAACAGGATCCATCTTCAGGACAAAAAAGCCTGAGGAAAAATAACTGTGCTTTTTATGGGTAGGTCTGTAATAACTGTGCATTCATTTCAAGGGAACTCTGTCTTTTCGTAGTCCGGGAGTTCTGACTTCCTCGGGACTATATCTTCTACAGTCTTTCCACCTCACTCTCCATTATCATCATGATTGGACTGATTTTTTGTTATATTTAAGGTTTGGCGGTGGGAATGGGAGATGAGGTCAGCAACCTCTCAGGATTGGAAGCTGGGGATCCTTGGGATCACTCAAGCTTCCTATCGATGGTCGATGCCTTATGCAATAATCAAGTCCTTAATGGTGCTACTAATGATCGAAGGGATGTTTTACCACCTTTGCATCCACCCTTTCCCTCCTCATTTGGCTCTAATCTCAGTCCGAACATGCACCTGGTTCTTCCCTATGGCGGTAAGGAGGCCTCTTTTTCCATTGATAGTTTAGAGAAATATGTTAGAAGAAATACTCTACCTGCTTTGGACTCTTCGGCCTTGCTTTCTAAGTTAGACTATTTTGTTAGTTAGGAAAGGTTTGTTTCGAGGAAGAAACAGTTTACAGAGGCTTCGGGTAGTGGCGTAGTGGGTAAGAAGTTTTCTCTGAAGGTTGGGGCACAAGTCTGGAAGCCCAAATGGACAAAGCAGTCATTGGTCCTTGGTATGGATATTGGGTTAGAAGAGACGAGTTCTCTTTCCATGTGCGCGTTGATGGGTAGGTTATCTTACTGCCTCCGTTGCAACTCGACCGTTTCTGACTAGATGAAGTTAATGTGGGAACCCTTCTTAGGGTATTTACCTGATTTGTTAACTCTACCAAGGGGTTGGTATGGATTTGTTTTCAGGTTGCCTGGAGATACAATTAAAATACTTGAGAATTTTTGGGTATTTGAAGGTGGCAGCTTAATGTTAAAAAGGTGGAGGCTAAAGTTTGACTCTGCAACTGAATATTTCAGTTATCGACACCTCCGGGTCTTATTACCAGGCCCACCATTACAGTTGTGCAACAAGAAAGACATGGAGGCTATCGTGAATGTTTTGGGTAAATTCATAAATTGTTGTGAAGAAGCCCTGCAGTCGAATGACCGAAGAATGACAAAAAATTTAGTAGAGGTGGATGTGCATGGGGGCCTTCTGGACTGCTTGAAGATTGAGTGGCATGGATTGGTGTACTCACAACGCTTGGACTACTTAGGGATCCCATTCAAATGTGATCACTATCGCCATATTGGCCATATTAAGAGAGACTGTCAACTTCCTTTGGGAGCAAATCCGGAAGAACTTCATTCTGATGACTCAGTCTCAAATGGCTATCCAATAGAAGTGGAGATGCTAAAGCAGGGCACCTTTCTGGGAGCTTAGGATCTAAATGAATCTTACACATTGGACGATACATTTGTTGGTAAGTTGCGACATTTTGTTCCTCCCTTCTACTATTCTTTGTCTTCTTTGGAGAGAGACCACCTTGATTCTTATTTTTCTGGAGACCCTGTTACTCTTGGGACGACTATTATATCAAAGGATAAATGTAACAGGCTAGATTTAGATGTTTCTACTACTGCACGGGTTTTTGGTAGCAGGCCAATAACAGATGGGCCGTCTACTTCGCGGGTGGTTTCTCCATTGGTGCTTGACTCTGTTAAGGATAGGACACCCTCCCAACACCCTATAGCTTCAAATTTATCTAGCCCTGTTCTGAGTTTACCTATTGACTCACCTATCCTAGCTGGATATGGGGAACCAACTATTAGTGACCACTCTCTGGATATACTTCTTAAAGACTTATTTCCCTCACTTATGGAAGTATCTAGTCCAGTCCCTATCCCGACTTTTTCAAGGAACTCTGAGGCCATACCTGGGGAATCTTGCACAAGGGTTGTGAGACCCTCTTCTTTAGTGGAACTGGAGGATAGGAAGCTTGCTTGGTCCCGAGGGTTGGGACTTGAATTGTCTCCCCTAAAAACTAGGAGTGAATGAAAAAAATCGGGGAGTGCACTCATCACATCTTCAGGTTCGTATCCTTCCACTTCTGACCAGGGGGTGCTTAGAGGCATCAAAGCCCTTGCCAGGTCAAAGTCATGATCATTCTCTCCTTAAATATAAGAGGGCTAGGAGGCCACCTCAAACTGGCCTCTATGCAAAGACTTATTTATCAGACATCTCCCAATATCATTTTTCTGCAAGAGACTCTGATGATCAATGTCAAGGCAAGGGATTTCCTTTTTGCTCTCAAACACAATTGGATGACCTGTGTTGTTAGTTTGGTGGGTAGATCGGGGGGATTGTTGGTTGCCTGGGATCCACATTACTTTGCTTTCTCTCTGGTTCTCACATGTGGTGGAATTTTGTTGACAGGTTCTAGTCTGATAGATAAGAGAAGCCTCACTCTATTGAACATTTATGGACTTTGCAAGGACCACAAGGCCTTCTGGAAAAAAACTTGAAGAAAAAGGTCTGTTAGCACACACAAACCTGATTTTGGCTGGCGATTTAAACTTTACATTAAATTCAGATGAAATTTGGGGAAATTTAGCTCTGTCGAATCCATTAGTTGTTTTCATTAAAGATATTTTTTTTAATTCTCCACTTGTAGATGTGGCACCGACCGAGCTAGTTCCGGCGTGGCGCAATGACAGATCGAGAGCATCAAGCATATCAAAGAGACTGGATATATTTTTCGTGGTTGAAGACTTGATTGGCCCTTCTATAAGGTATCGATTGTGGGTGGATCCTACATATATATCCGACCACGCCCCAATCATATTATTGATGGATATCGGCACACAAAGAATAAAGTACCCCTTTAAATTTAATCCGGGATGGCTTCACGAGGAGAGTTTTGCTGAGATAATTAGAAAAGTATGGTTGGATAATCGCTTTGACTTAATTTTCGAGGCATAAAGAAGGCTTACCGAAAAACTATATCTTCTTAAAAACAGGGTTAAATCTTGGTCATTGGCCAAACAAACCAAGGAAAAGGAATCTATGACAAGATTGGAAGCAGATTTGGAAATTATACATATTCATAAAAGTGATGGAAATCATTCCTTGGAGCTCGATCAACTCTGCAAGCAGTTGGAGATGGAGCGCAACAAGATTCTATTGGCGAATGAAGAAAATTGGAGGCAGAAAAGTAGAGCTACCTGGCTAAAGAGTGGCAACAAAAATACCAAGTTTTTTCATAGATTCGCAAGTTATAGGAGAAATAAAAAATATCTCTGGGATATTATGGATGATTCAGGAAGAGTTTTCTCTAGACAGGAAGCCATAAAGACTAAAGCGGTCTCCTATTTTAAATCTTTTTTTAAGGATCCGGGGCAGACTACTATCCATGCCCAACTTGAGGCAATCAGTCTGTACCCAAAGTTGGTTTTAGAGGAGGAATTCCCCTTTTTAGAGCAGGTCATATCCTTGGAAGAGTTATCCACTATTTTAAAAGGCTTTTCCAAGGACAAGAGCCCTGGTCCAGATGGATGGACATTCGAACTCTTCATTTACTTTTTTGACTTGATGGGTCTGGATCTTCTGGCGATGGTTGAGGACTCTAAAATCTGTGGAGAAGTTATCTGGTCGATAAACTCCACATTCATTTCTCTTATCCCGAAAAAAAACCGCCCTATTGCTCTATGTAACCTTGTGTATAAGATTATTACAAAAATTATTGCGAGGAGGATTCGGCCAATACTTTCCAGGTCCTTATCAGAAGCACAATTGGGTTTCTTAAAGGGCCGCCAGATTCTCAATGCCATCTGAACAACACAGGAGTGCTTGCATAGCATAAAATCTAAGAAACTATAGGCTATCATCTTGAAATTGGACCTCAAGAAGGCTTATGACTGTATAAATTGGGATTATCTTAGATTGATGCTTCTTCATTGTGGATTTGGTCACCTCATGACTAAATGGATTATGGGCAAAGTTACTTCTGCCACATTTTCCATTTTGATAAATGGGGATCCTACAAATTTTTTCAGCAATGAGAGGGGTTTGCGCCAAGGTTGCCCATTGTCTCCACTTTTATTTATTATGGTGATGGAGGGACTTATCCTATCTTTGGGCAAAAGGCTTGTAGAAGGAAGACTAACAGGTATCAAAGTCTCACGGTTGATTATCATTTTGCATATCCTGTTTGTTGATGATGTGCTTATAATGACTAAGGAATCCTTCACAGAGTGGCAAGAGATTCATTCTCTTTTATATTGTTTTTGTGATGCCTCGGAGCTAGAGATTAATGTTAATAAGTATACTTTCCATCAGTTCGGCGCCTCACAAATCCTACTTGACAATTTGAATGCCTTGTTTCACTTTGGCATTATGAATTTAGAAGAAGGGTTTAAATATCTTGGCTATTTCCTGAAGATAAGTCAGTATAAGGAGGCTAATTGGCTTTGGTTGACACAAAAATATGAGACTAGAATCAACCATTGACGCAATAGATTCCTCTTGATGGGTGGCAGATTTGTATTGATCAAGGTTGTGCTAGAAAGCCAACCACTATATTGGTTGGCCTTGGCACATATACCTTTCTTGATTTTGAACTGGATTTGCATGATGGCCTTTTCCTACTTATGGATAGGGGAAAAAAAAACTCATCCATTCACTTATGCAAGTGGGAGACTCTTGCACGTCCAAAAAAGTTTGGAGGTTGGGGACTCATAAATATTTTCTGCTTTTTGCAAGCATTAGCGGCTAAATCGCTGTGGCGTGACTTAATGGTTCCGGGCATATGGAAATGGGTACTGAAGGATAAATATCTGCTACATCTATGTGTTGTTTCTTGGTTTCGCTCTATCAATTCTGCTCACATATCTAGATCATCAACTTGGAGAAATTTAGTGAATGTGCTTCCATTGTTGCTACACTGGTTGGATTGGAAACCAAGTTCGGGCACTGCCATCATAGTGGGTAAGGATGAAATTTTGGGCTTGGGTAAGAGATCTTTCCTCTCCCCTGAGTTGATATCCTTGATTAATTCAAAACATGTCCATTTTCTTTACCAAGCAAAAAAGGATTTGGTACAAGGCTCTATCTGTTTTAATTGGCTCGATAGTAGAGACCTGGGGTTGATGGGAGAGTTGGCGGGTGAATGGGAGAATTATAGACAAGGTTTGATAGAATATGGTATTGCTCTTACAAGATGTATTGATGTTTTGTGTTGGACAGGGGGGGGATGGCAGTGGTCACATAACTACAAAGAACATTTATAATGCTCTATTTGCAGAACTTTGGGTGAATATCTCTGGGAATGTGAAGAAACTCCTTTGGAACTGGGAGTGTCCCTTAAAGACTAAATTGTTTACTTGGTTTCTCATTGAAGACAAACAGTTAACATGGAACAACTTGCAAAAGCGCAGTTGGCACGGTCCATGTATGTGTATGTTATGTAAAGGCAATGAAGAATCTGCACTCCACTTATTTGTTGACTGTTCGTTGACTCTTTTGATCTGGGACAAGATTCTAGTCTACTACAGGTTGTCGTTAGATTGGAAGGGTTCCACTCTTTATAAATGTTTCGGAACCTAGGCTAGAAGACATTTTAATTTTCGTACTCTTCCTATTTATTCTTGCTGGAATATATGGAAAGAACATAACTTATCTATTTTTGAATCTAAGATTCCCTCCACGGAAAAGGTCTTTATTTTAACTATAGTAGATCTGGCCTATTATAGTTTGCATAAAGTGCAAAAATCTATCCGGCAACACATCCATAATCTGCCTTATCACATAATTATTGGATGGTTTGATGGCGCAATGCAGGAACAAGGAGATCTTAGTGGAGCGAGAGGTGTTACCAAGCTTAATGACAAATTGGAATACAGGTGGACTCTAAATTGCGGTGGCGACACAAACACTAGAGCAGAGCTTATGGCTGCTTGGGCACTTCTTAATCTGGCACAAAGATTAGCGATCACAGATATTGATGTTATTGGGGATTCTAAAATCATTATCGATTGGCTCAATAACACTGGATCACTGCAGGATATTTCTATAGAATGCTAGAAAGATCGGGTAAAGGACCTCATTAAATATTTTTCTGTTATTACCTTCGCCCATGTGTATAGAGAAGAAAATCAGGCTGCAGATACTTTATCAAAGAAAGCTCTATCTGATCGTGCTGGAGCCATTATATACAGTCAGTGGATGGATGGTCATGAAAGGACAAAAATGTTTCTCAATTTGGTCTAGTTATGGTCATAGGTTTTTTGTGAACTATTTGCAATTATGTAGTTTGTTTGGAGTTAAAGTTTCCTTCTCTTGATGACACTGCAGATAGATTAGTTTGTTTTTTTTATTTGTTGCCACTTTGGGTGGTACATGGGACGACTTGTTGGGCAATGGATATCTTTTGGGATCGAAGTTTTGAGTCTTTTTGTATCAGTGAAGATGTTGGTATGAGGCAGGTTGATTATGTAAAGTGAACAAGACTATGTCAACTGATTATAGATCTTAATATAATGAGCAATTTTCATTTGGAAAAAAAAAAATCATAATGAAGAAATCAATTAAAAATATAGAACTTGATTATTTAGCTATATAGGATTCATATTGATTTAACTATATAAGATTTATATTGATTATTAGTTGAGGGAAAATTTGTAGAATATATATAAAGTTAAAATCTTTTTTCTCTTAAACACTTGGATTTGGATAGTTAAATTACAATTTGAAATGTAAATAAGATAACAATGGATAGTTAAATTGCAATTTGGAATGTAAATAAAACGACAACGAAATTTAGTATTCATTCATAATTTTTCTACTATTTTATTTTTTATTTTTTCATAGACTTTTAGTACCAATTCCAAGATCCAAGAAATATTCCATAGGACATTTTGCAATTTTTTTGTATGATAGTAATGAAGACACAACTTCTTGACTTGGATTTATTAATTTAATATACATAGTATCATGTAAGCTCCAAAAGTATTATTATTTTCAATGCTATTAACCATTGATTTATTTGAATTCATCGCAATTTGCAATAAATTTAAACCAAGAACACGTTATCCTCCTAATGTTTATATGTGGCAATATGAAAATAGTTAATGATAAATTGAGGTGGTTAGGTATAATGGATTGATTAATGGACTTTTAAGATGTGCGTTTGTTTCCATATTATAGTGATATGTGACCCATTAATCCATGATCCAAATTCTAAAGTTCAATTACTATAATATCCCGTAGCATATATATATATATATGTATGTGTGTGTGTGGATGGATGCTAAATATGTATCCATGAATAAAATTGTATGTCAAATTCACGTTTAAAATTAAAAAATTATCTTTTAGGAATGATGTTTAATTTTAAAAATTGCCCAATGTGGTTATGCTTCCATGGTTCCATGGTTGTGTTTCTCTCTTCATCCTCCCCTTTTGCAATCCTTTGGCTTTGGATATGCTTGGGAAGCTCCTTGTGATCGGTCATTAGAGTTTTATTGTGGGAATTTCTTCCTCTGATTGTGGTAGGTCACATTGTCCCATTGGGTTAGAAAGACCCACATAATGACTTGCAAAACTGTCTTGTTGCCTTAGCATTGAAGGATGAAGGCTTTGACCAGGAAAGCCATGCTTGATTCATCTTCCATCCCCTCTTTCTACATTTATATTAAGGTTTGTTCCTATAAGATATTATAAGAATCCTTGTATGTGAAAATAAATTCTTTCTAAAATGTTAGCACTTTTGTTGATGTGTTAGTAGCAACTAGTAAATGTCTAAACTTCATGGGAAAAGTTTTGTTTTTTTTAATGAAATGTCAAAGATCTGATCCAATATGCATACTAAATTGTGTTCATATATCTTGATGTGGGTGAGAATGCTAGGCCTTCCTTTTGAAAATTGGAATAATAGATCTTGAATATCAAATGTATATATAATATACACTATATTATTGGATATAATATCATGGAACATAAAGATATTTTGGTTTCCCCATAGATAATTCATGAGGAATAATTAAATTATAGATGTTTTGTGATGCAAGAGCATCATAGATGAAACAAAGTGACCCCAACGAGGATGAAGACCAATCAATATGATATCTGAGGTGGAAGAGAACATGAAGACATTATTGGAAATAACAAGGATCCGTGTGATGAAGAAAAAGGTGAAGAGGCCAAATTTGATAACTATGAATACAAGAAACTTGAAAACCCTAAACAATGAAGGAAGTAAGTGTAACTATAAAAGGAGAAATTTAGAGACAACGATGGGAGAATAATTATTCCCAAATTAGATTGAAGAACATAGAGGGTAACATTGTGGCATCCTTGCCCAACACTTTTATCCATAAGAAGGGTAACACTAAACAAGACATTAAAATTCTAGACCTCAAGAGACTATTTCTCCATAATCCCAATAGAGATGGTTTGTTGTGGGGGTCCAGTTGATGGCCAAAATTGACCATGATCAACATTCGAGAAATCACCTAGTCAAGGCCCCAATCAGATCCTTTTATGTTTGGCATGGCGATTTCGACTGGTTATAATGGGTTCAGTTACTCGATTAAAGATTTTGCTCCAGCGAATGGAGACTTTATGAAATGCACCGAATTAAACTAAAAGTAAATGCATTCTAGTCTAAATGCAAACAGCAGAAATAAATCTATTCTATCTTAATTAGGAAAAGATATAAACCTCTTCCCAATCAAGAGCAAGAGAAAGTAACATGAACCAACTTGAACCCAAAATAAAATGAAGCTAGCAAGGCCACATAAATAGTTCTAAGACTTGTTCATGTTTAAATATATATGCACAGATAATTATCTGATCGTTTTGTGCATATATTTACATTCAAGTGAGAATTGTATTTGAGCCAAAAAATCATGTGAAACTACAAAAATAGTTCTATAGAACAACAAGAATAAAACAAAGCAAATAAGACATCAAGTTGATAGATAGCTAACAACTTAATGCATAAAAGCCTGCTCAAATGTAATATTTAGCTCTAATTCCAACTCTATCAAATCCTGCAAGATAGCTTGAAAACAATTTGAAATAAGCATGAGTTATTCTAAAATAGTGTTGGAAAAGATAATCATAATCATAAAAACAGAGAATGAAAAGGAACTAAATGATCTCTTTATTCAATCACCAAAACGAACAACAATGCTCAATAATGGTTATAAAATTAAGGACTTCTCCTTTACTGGTCCAACCATTAGCTAGTTTTCTACAATAGTGCAAAAGGCCTTTTTGCAGATACTTCTCCTTCTCCAAGATTCAACCTCTCCTTCTCCAAGATTCAACCTCTCCTAGCCTTAAAAAAAAAGCATCCTCCTTACAACAATGCAAAGAGATAAATCCTCTGCAGAACTTAGAATTCTTCCCCTCTAGTCTATCCCTAGTATCTACAATAACACGATAGCGTGTTGCCTTGTTTCTCCAGTCGCCGACCCCTTTTCTTTTGTCACCTATCTCATAATTATACAAATCGAATTGTTTGACATATCGAATTGTTTGAAATATCTAGCAGTTGGTCGTAGTTAATTTTTCTTTGATTTAATGAAAACAATTGCATTACCTTATGCTAAGAAGCATACCTCAAATAAAAATCAAAATGATTTATTAATCAAATTAAAGTAATCTCAACTAACTTTAAAAATCGACCAATTGAACAATGAAAACTATATATGATGACTTTGGGTCATGTGACAAGTACATAAGATAGAGAATAATCAAGGCAATATCAAATAACAAAGACATGTAATTTAAGAATTAAGTGACTCTACTTGAGTTTAAAATAATATGATGTTGAGTAAACTAACCATTTTAACGAGACATTCTTTAAAACACATTTTGAAAAAGAGTTATCAACAATGTTATACACGTATAACTTTATAACAAACTCTAAATATCAATGGTTATTTCATATTGTATTTGTTGTTTTAAAGTTAAAAAAAAACCACCTTATTATCCCTGCATTAGAACCTGTAAAGGTTTGCTTTTTTTTGGTAATTTTTTTTTAAATAAACAATTTAGCAAAGTTTTTTAAAAGAAAGTTAAAGAGTGTCTTTAACCTACATTGAGATAAGATAATGAAAAGATGAAAATCTTCCAAGATTCATTCAAATGCTATTTTATTAACATTCAAATGCTATTTTATTAACATTATCCTTTTGATGCATTTGATATAATTACCTCTATCTTTGATCACCCATAACATATATGGAAATCCTAAACTTAGTGATACTTCGTTAAGTTACATGTATCTAGTGATTCCTTAATTCTTCTCCTTAATTCTTCTCAGAACATGCATACAATTATACTAATGTCACTTCGCTACAAAACAAAATAACTAAGAAGGAAGCTAATTAAACCACCTTTCTAAATCAAGCAAAAAACAAAATTAAAGGCAAGAGAGAACAATTTTTTTCAAAATTCAATGAAGGGCCCTTAATTTTTCTATGAACATGAGGAGAAAAATAAGAGGGTTGTTGTTTTCCACAATAGGCCCATAATTAATTAAATACATGTAGTAGCGCAATAATTGAAGTGGGGGAATATAAAATCATGGATTAATATATTTCATCACAACAAAGTATTCATATTCAAAAATTAATCTTAAACACACACATATAATGAAAATACATACATTTCCATAGTAATAACAACATTCAATTGCAGATTCATAAGAAAAGATAGAACAACTATCTTCTAATAGAAGATAGTCTAATAAACTGGTTGTGCATAGGAAGTTTTCCACCCAACTATAGGAATCTTATGAGAATGTCACCTCCAAGTCAGGTGATGAGGCCACTAGGGTAAAGGAACCAATCTACAAGCTTCTATCTCACTTAATCCAACCCATTTTCTCTTATGGCTCAACTAGTCTACTCATTATAGAGAACTCCAGGCATCTCATCTAGCCATGAAACAACCATGGCACTATCTTCCACTTCCCTACACAACAAAAGGAAGATCTTTCCTTTCAATACTCAATAGTCCCTAAGAGATATTATTCTCTTTTAATGCTCTTTAATGTAGGTAGAAAGAGAGAAACTTGCTTAATGCCTTTTGGGAAGGGCTTGCAAGCATAACACTTTCCTTTCAAGCATCCATAAAGAAACAAATACATAGTCTATGAATCCTTCCTAATTTTACCAACATCTATGTTCACCTACAACCATCTATCTCTCATATAGGGTCAATGTTATGACCCAAAGGGGGCATATATATGGCTAAATGCATATAATATGACCCCAAGGGGGGGAATATATGAGCCTAAATGTACATGTAATGTGTAAATACATATGTAATAGGGTCGACCTAGTGATAAAGGGGCCTCATGTGCAAGTGTGAATAGCTATATATAAGAGACCATGTATTCATTATTGAGGGGGAATTGTGAAGTATGGATGATATTTGGTTAATTGGAGGGGGTTCCCTATTATTTAAGGAGTTATTGTGTAACTTATCTATAGTGGAGTTGTGCTCCATGTTTAAATTTTGTACATGGTGTGTACTTCTATTATTTTATGATATTTGTAAGGATTTGGATCATAACATTTGGTATTAGAGTTCAAGGTCTTGGGGTTTCACTGCTACATATGAGACACCTTGGAATTTCTTCTATAACTTTTGTTCTGCAATGTTTCAAAAGGAACCCATTGGATTGTATTTAGTAGACGTATCAAGGTACGTGGGGTTCAAATTTCAACTCCCGAGGCCTTATAATTTTGGAGATATATCTTGTGTAAGATAGGGTTCTGGAATCATCCTGAATTTAGTCATCATGAAATTTTCGCTATAAAATTGTTTTTGTAACATTTCAGACCCTGAAATCCAGAGGATATTCATATAAATGATCAATATATATTTGATAAAAATTTCATCTTTTGGGTCATCATAATGTTGTAGATACACCCTGTGTAATATAGGGTAGATGACTAATCCTATTGACTAGTATCAAACAGGTGTTCCGGGTAAAACAACCATAACTTCTTCATAGAGAATCCAAATTGAGTGAGACTAGTTTCATTGAATAGTAAACAGACCATAGTATTTATGGTACCATTTTCATAATTTTATATCAATTATTGTGCACAAGGCATGCTGTACAAGTGCTCTCTACTAGAAAGTCCAAAAATCAGCGAGGTGTGGGGAAGTTATCATAACTTCCACTTGGCACATCAAATTTTTGTCAGACTTGTGGCATTGCAGAGAATAAATTTCATAGTACTACAGGTCTCAAGTTCAAACTGAGAAAGGACAAAATTTCATAGATACATCATAAGTAAGGTAGGTCAGGAAGACATACTTCAAATCAGGGTTTCAAAGGTATGTTCACTTAAAACTATCATAACTTTTGATTGGAATGTCTGACTGAGATGATTCAAAATCCATTGGAAAGATAACACATAGAATAGAATATTGTAGAAAATGTTACAACTATTTGAGATCTTTATCCTTAATATATTGAGGTTGTGATTTGAGGCTTGGGATTATACCTCAATTAAGAATCAATGGAAATACCTAAATTTACAGGAGATGAAGATAAAGATGAAATCAATCCTATGGAATGGTTGAGGTTGGTAAAAGAATATAATATGAATCCTACAAAGTCAAGAGATTGTTTTTTTTTATTAAGCTTGAAGTGGTGGGATGAGTGTTGATCAAAATACTAGATGGCACTGCACATGGGAAGAATTTGAAAAACTCTTCTTAGATAAATGGATTAGGGATACAAAAATGTAGGAAATGTATAGAATTCAAGATGAATTAAAAGAAGAAAAGGAAGAGATTAAGAAGAAGGGTGAGGAGATATCTAAGATAACATACCTTAATGAATCACTCATTAAGGATTTAAGAACCTAAAGCAAGAAAAGACTATCAAAGACAAGTGGGAAAAAGATGAATCAAGAGAACATTTGAAAAAGAAAGATGAAGAGATATGTAGATTACGAATCCATAATAAAAAAAATATTGGATGAGGTTAAGAGATTTAAATAAGAAAAGAATAATTGTCAAAATAAAGAAGAAAGAAGAATCTTGGATGAAGAATATACCAAAATAATGCAAGAGGAAATTTGAAAGAAGGTTGAGGAATCCTTAAATATGGATGAGGTAAAGTCAGAAATAGAAGCCAGAATTGAAGAAGGACGTCAGAATTTGTTAGATGGGATCACATTGCAACTTCAAAAGGAGAAAGAAGACCAAATATAGAAGCCAGAATTCAATAAGGTTGAACTCCATCTAGAGGATGTACATGCCAAATATGATGGTATTATCTCGAAGGCTAGAGTAATCAAAGACCAAGCAAAGATGATCGAGGATTCCATTGTCGTTGAAAAGAAGATAGATGAAATGCATGTGCAGAGTGAAGGAAGACCATCAAATGTGAAACCGTATCGACACCCTCACTACCAAGAAACATTTCAAGGAAGACAAGAAGGACGATATCAACATTATGAAAGAAGAAGATGAAATACTTGTCAATATTCATGGAACAAAGGATCACCAAACTACTCTTCAACAAGCTATTATCAGAGACCAAAATGACTACAAATTAGAGAATCTTCAACAAAAATACATGAAATCAAAGTAAATAAAATTATTTAACAACTAGACACTAAGGATTAAGACTGAAAAGAATTGATTTTGTATGGATAGATAATCAACAATGGAATGAAGAAAGAAGGAACATAAAAAAATCATATTACTTGGTTTAATCACATGTGAAGCCTTTAAATGAAAATATTTGAGGACAAAGATTTTTTAAGGAGGGTACTATGTTATGACCCAAGGGGGGCATATATATGGATAAATGTATATGATATGACCCCAAGGGGGGGAATATATGGGCCTAAATGTACATGTAATGTGTAAATACATATGTAATAGGATCGGCATAGTGATAAAGGGGCCTCATGTGCAACTGTGTATAGCTATATATAAGAGATCATGTATTCATTATTGAGGGGGAATTGTGAAGTATGAATGGTTTTTGGTTAATTGGAGGGGGTTCCCCTATTATTTAAGGAGTTGTTGTGTAACTTATCTATATTGGAGTTGTGCTCCGAGTTAAAATTATGTACATGGTGTGTACTTCTGTTATTTTATGATATTTGTAAGCATTTGGATCATAACATTATGGATATTATCTTAGATAGTTCCTCACCCTTCTTCTTAATCTATTCCTTTGATTCTTTTAATTCATCTTGAATTCTATACATTTCCTCCTTTTTTGTATCCCTCATCCATTTATCTGAGAATATTTTTTCAAATTATTCCCATGTGCAGTGCCATCTAGTATTTTGATCAACACTCGTCCACCACTTCCAAGATTCATCAAAAAACTGATCTCTTGCTTTCCTAGGAGTCACATTATATTCTTTTACCAACCTCAACCATTCCATAGGATTGATTTCAACTTTATCTTCATATCTTGTAAATTTAGGTATTTCCATTGATTCTTAATTGAGGTCTAATCCCAACCCTCAAATCACAACCTCAATATATTAAGGATAAAGATCTCAAATAGTTGTAATATTTTTTTTTCCAATATGCTCTTCTATGTGTTATACTTCCAATGGATTTTGAATCATATCAATCGGACATTCCAATCAAAAGTTATGATAGTTCTAAGTGAACATACATTTGAAACCCTGATTTGGAGTTTGTCCTCCTAGCCGACCTTACTGATGATGTATCTATGCAATTTCGGCCCTTATTAGTCTGAAATTGAGACCTGTAGTACTCTAAAAACTTTTCTCTGCATTTCCACAGGTCTAACCAAAATTTGATGTGCCAAGTGGAAGTTATGGTAACTTCCCCACACCTTGCTGATTTTTGGACTTTCCAAGAGAGAGAAGTTGTACAGCGTGCCCCGTGCATAATAACTGATATAAAATTTTGCAAATTGTACCCACAATAACATGCCCTGTCCACTTTTCAATGCAACTAGTCTCACTCAATTTGGATTCTCTATGAAGACGTTATGGTTATTTTACCCATAACACTTGTTTGAGACTAGTCAACAGGACTAGCCAGCTACCCTATCTTGCAAAGGGTGTATCTACAAACGTAGGATGAACCAGAAGATGAAATTTTTATCACATATACCTTGATAATTTCTATGAGTATCCTCCATATTCCAGGGTCTGAAATGTAACATAAGAATATTTATAGTGAAAATTCTGGGATGACTAAATTCAAGATGATTCTCAAACCCTATCTTAAACATGATATATCTATGAAAGTATAAGTCCGCAGGAGGTTAAATTTTAACCCCACATACCTTGATCCGTCTGATAAATATCCTCCAAGGGGTTCCTTCTGAAACGCCGTATAAAAAAATTTATAACGAAAATTCCAAGATGTCTCAGATGTAGTAGCGAAACCCCAAGACCTTGAGCTATGATACCAAATGTTATGAATCAAATACTCAAAATATCATAGAATAACAGAAGTACACACCATGTACAAAATGTCAACATGGAGAACAACTCCAATATATATAATTTACACAATAACTCCTTAGAGAATAGGAGAACCCCCTCCAAATAACCAAATACCATTCATACTTCAGAATTCACCTCTCAATAATGAATACATGATCTCTTATATATAGTTATTCACACTTGCACATAAGGCCCATTTATCACTAGGCTGATCCTATTACATATGTATTTACACATTACATGTACATTTAGGCCCATAAATTCGCCCCCTTGGGGTCATATCATATACATTTAGCCATATATATGCCCCCCTTGGGTCATAACATAAATGTTAGGATCCAAATACTCAAAATATCATAAAATTATAGAAGTACACACCATAAACAAAATTTCAACATGGAGCACAACTCGAATATAGATAATTTACAAAATAATTCCTTAAAGAATAGGGTAACCCCCTCCAATTAAACAAAGACCATTCATACT
>JASDQU010103110.1:145874-163190 GCA_032191745.1 Picea mariana
TATATTTTAAAATATGACTTAAAAGTTTAAAAATTACTACATACAAATTTCTATAAAATTATACTAAAAGATTAAAAAATGTTAACAAATGTAAAATTATTGAAATTGAAAGATTAAAAAAAATTAATAAATGTAAAATTATTGACTTCAAAAATTTATATCAATTTAAATGTTCAACATAACAATTAAAAAAAAAAAAAAAAAATTTAAAAACAAAAATAGTATTTTTTTAACTTTTCATTGGTCAATAACTTGATAGTATATATACAATATGAGTTTTTAAAATGTAAAATTGTTGAAAATTAAAAAAATCTAATTTATATCAATAATCTAATTTATATACATACATTAAGTTATTGATAGCTTATACCTGTCAACACACATTTCAGAAATAGCCATCAAGAAAAAGTTAAAACACATCCTGCAATATGAAAAAACAGGACAAAAAATCCATAAAACAGGATAGAAAATCCATTTTAGATCATTAAAACACATCCTGCAATATGAAAAAACAGGACAGAAAATCCATTTTAGATCAAGTATTGGCCCTAGGTTTATGCTATGTTCTTGTCTGAAACATCTATCATGTTTCTGCTTCCTAATTTAAAGGGTTTGAGCAGCTGCTAGTGCTTCCTCAAAAGCAAAAAATAAAGATTCATCTGATAACCTACCAAAAGAATATGACCATTTTGACATTAGCGACTTTCAGAGGAAAAACTACAAATAATATGGGTGCAACTTACAAGTTTACAACAACAGACCGTAGTTGTTATGGCATGTATCAGTGTTTGGACCAATTCAGTTTTTATTATACCCAAATCATAAACCTAAATATTTGCAGTACTCTAGGCCCTAACCATCCACATATCCACATAATATCATATGTAATATAAACAGTTATAAACCCTTGCTCTAAAACTCAAATCAACAGTGATAACTTACAACCAACCTCTACAAAATTTGTGAATTTAGGGTCTCTGTTAACTACCAGTTGATGCACCTACACAACACATGCCCATTACATAAATGATTAGCCGCAATCTATAAATATTTCTTACAAATATGAAGTCATAAAATAGAACTGGGTTAGCTAGAGATGGCCAAATGTTAACAAGCTGCCATCTTAGTCGTTGATAGCCAAGTTCAACTCTATAGGGCATGCCTTGGAATAAGTATATAACTTTGGAATACTTATATATGATGAGTCACCTACAGAAACAAAATTCAACATTCTAATGCCTTGGAATTTTTTTCAAGAAGGTTTCCTTTAAGGCTCGTCTGACAAATCTTCAAAGTTTGCTCTTCTAATATTTTTGTAACAAAAAGGCTAAAGCGATTAGAGACAAAGATTCCAAAGGATATAAGAGATTTGTCTTGAATGCAACACAACAAGCCATTAATACCACATAGTTATGTAAATTGTTTTTCTCAGGCGCATTACTTACTCGACTGTTGATAATAGTGAGTATTTCCCAACTAATTCGGCAAGGACTGTGTTGCCATGCAACCCTTGTTTCATATTGTATTTGTTATTTTAAAGTTAAAAAAAAAAAACCACCTTATTATCCCTGCATTAGAACCTGTAAAGGTTTGCTCTTTTTTAAAGTATTTTTTTTATATAAACAATTTAGCCAAGTTTTTAAAAAGAAAATTAAAGAGTGTCTTTAACCTACATTGAGATGAGATAATGAAAAGATGAAAATCTTCCAAAATTCATTCAAATGCTATTTTATTAACATTATCCTTTTGATGCATTTGATATAATTACCTCTATCTTTAATGATCACCCATAACATATAGATGAGATAATGAAAAGATGAAAATCTTCCAAGATTCATTCAAATGTTATTTTATTAACATTATCCTTTTGATGCATTTGATATAATTACTTTATCTTTAATGATTACCCATAACATATATGGAAATCCTAAACTTAGTGATGCATCGTTAAGTTACAAGTATCCAATGATTCCTTAATTCCCCTCAGAACATGCATATAATTATACTAATGTCACTTCCCTGCAAAACAAAATAACTGAGAAGGAAGCTAATCAAACCACCTTTCTAAATCAAGTAAAAAACAAAATTAAAGGTGAGAGAGGACAACTTTTTACAAAATTCAATGAAGGGCCCCTAATTTTTCTATGAACATGAGGAGAAAAATAAGAGGATTGTTGTTTTCCACAATATGCCCATCATTAATTAAATACATGCAGTAGCGCAATAATTGATGTGGGGAATATAAAAACATAGATTAATATATTTCATCATAACAAAGTATTCATATTCAAAAATTAATCTTAAACACACACATATAATGAAAATACATACATTTCCATAGTAATAACAACATTCAATTGCAGATTCATAAACAAAGACAGAGCAACTATCTTCTAATAGAAGATAGTCTAATAAACTGGTTGTGCATAGGAAGTTTTCCACCCAGCTATAGGAATTTTATGAGAATGTCACCTCCAAGTCAGGTGATGAGGCCACTAGGGTAAAGGAACCAATCTACAAGCTTTTATCTCACTTAATCCAACCCATTTTCTCTTATGGCTCAACTAGTCTACTCATTATAGAGAACTTTGGGCATCTCATCTAGCCATGAAACAACCATGGCACTATCTTCCACTTCCCCTACACAACAAAAGGAAGATCTTTCCTTTCGATACTCAATAGTCCCTAAGAGATATTATTCTCTTTTAATGCTCTTTAGTGTAGGTAGAAAGAGAGAAACTTGATTAATGCCTTTTGGGAAGGGCTTGCAAGCATAACACTTTCCTTTCAAGCATCCACAAAGAAACAAATACATAGTCTATGAATCCTTCCTAATTTTACCAACATCTATGTTCACCTACAACCATCTATCTCTCATAGAGGGTCAATGTTATGACCCAAGGGGGGCATATATATGGCTAAATGCATATGATATGACCCCAAGGGGGGGAATATATGGGCCTAAATGTACATGTAATGTGTAAATACATAATTAATAGGGTCGACCTAGTGATAAAGGGGCCTCGTGTGCAAGTGTGAATAGCTATATATAAGAGATCATGTATTCATTATTGAGGGGGAACTGTGAAGTATGAATGGTCTTTGGTTAATTAGAGGGGGTTCCCTATTATTTAAGGAGTTATTGTGTAACTTGTTTATATTTGAGTTGTGCTCCACGTTTAAATTATGTACATGGTGTGTACTTCTGTTATTTTATGATATTTGTAAGGATTTGGATCATAACATTTGGTATTAGAGCTCAAGGTCTTGGGGTTTCACTGCTACATATGAGACACCTTGTAATTTATTCTATAACTTTTTTCTGCGGTGTTTCAGAAGAAACCCATTGGATTATATTTAGTAGATGTATCAAGGTACGTAGGGTTCAAATTTCAGCTCCCGAGGCCTTATAATTTCAGAGATATATCCTGTGTAAGATAGGGTTCTGGAATCATCCTGAATTTAGTCATCGTGAAATTTTCGCTATAAACTTGTTTTTGTAACATTTCAGACCCTAAAATCTAGAGGATATTCATATAAATTATCAATATATATTTGATAAAAATTTCAGCTTCTGGGTCATCATAATGTTGTAGATACACCCTGTGTAATATAGGGTAGATGACTAGTCCTATTGACTAGTATCAAACAAGTGTTCTGAGTAAAACAACCATAACTTCTTCATAGAGAATCCAAATTGAGTGAGACCAGTTTAATTGAATAGTAAACAGACCATAGTATTTATGGTACCATTTTCATAATTTTATATCAATTATTGTGCACAGGGCATGTTGTACAAGTGCTCTCTACTAAAAAGTCCAAAAATCAGCAAGGTGTGGGGAAATTATCATAACTTCCACTTGGCACATCAAATTTTTGTCAGACCTGTGGCATTGCAGAGAAGAAATTTCATAGTACTACAGGTCTCAAGTTCAGACCAAGAAAGGAAAAAATTTCAGAGATACATCATAAGTAAGGTAGGCTAGGAAGACAGACTTCAAATCGAGGTTTCAAAGGTATGTTAACTTAAAACTATCATAACTTTTGATATGAATGTCTGATGAGATGATTCAAAATCCATTGGAAATATAACACATAGAATAAAATATTGTAACAAGTATTACAACTATTTGAGATCTTTATCCTTAATATATTGAGGTTGTGATTTGAGGCTTGGGATTAGACCTCAATTAAGAATCAATGGAAATACCTAAATTTACAGGAGATGAAGATAAAGATGAAATCAATCCTATGGAATGATTGAGGTTGGTAAAACAATATAATATGAATCCTACAAAGGCAAGAGATTGTTTTTTTTTATGAATCTTGACGTAGTGGGATGAGTGTTGATCAAAATATTAGATGGCATTGCACATGAGAAGAATTTGAAAAACTCTTCTCAGATAAATGGATTAGGGATACAAAAATGTAGGAAATGTATAGAATTCAAGATGAATTAAAAGAATAAAAGGAAGAGATTAAGAAGAACGGTGAGGAGATATCTAAGATAATATCTCTTAATGAATCACTCATTAAGGATGTTAAGAACCTAAAGCAAGAAAAGACTATCAAAGACAAGTGGGAAAAAGATGAATCAAGAAAACATTTGAAAAAGAAAGATGAAGCGATATGTAGATTACGAATCCATAATAAAAAAATATTGGATGAGGTTAAGATATTTAAATAAGAAAAGAATAATTGTCAAAATAAATAAGAAATAAGAATCTTGGATGAAGAATATACCAAAAGAATGTAAGAGGAAATTTGAAAGAAGGTTGAGGAATCCTTAAATATGGATGAGGTAAAGTCAGAAATGGAAGCCAGAATTGAAGAAGGACGTCAGAATTTGTTAGATGGGATCGCATTGCAGCTTCAAAAGGAGAAAGGAGACAAGATTCAATAAGGTCAACATAAGATACTTGAAGAAGTTGAACTCCATCTAGAGGATGTACATACCGAATATGATGGTATTATCTCGAAGGCTAGAGTAATCAAAGACCATGCAAAGATGATGGAGCATTCCATTGTCACTAAAAAGAAGATAGATGAAATGCATGTGCAGAGTGAAAGAAGACCATCAAATGTGAAACCGTATCGACACCCTCATTACCAAGAAACATTTCAAGGAAGACAAGAAGGACGATATCAACATTATGAAGGAAGAAGATGGAATACTTGTCAATATTCATGGAACAAGGGATCACCAAACTACTCTTCAACAAGCTATTATCAGAGACCAAAAACGACTACAAATTAGAGAAGATCCAACAAAAATAAATGGAATCAAAGTAAATAAAATTATTTAACAACTGGACACCAAGGATTAAGATCGAAAAGAATTGATTTTGTATGGATAGATCATCAACAATGGAATGAAGAAAGAAGGAACATAAAAAAATCATATTACTTGGTTTAATCACATGTGAAGCCTTTAAATGCAAATATTTGAGGACAAAGATTTTTTAAGGAGGGTACTATGTTATGACCCAAGGGGGGCATATATATGGATAAATGTATATGATATGACCCCAAGGGGGGGGGGGAGGAGGGGTGGCATATATGGGCCTAAATGTACATGTAATGTGTAAATACATATGTAATAGGGTTGGCCTAGTGATAAAGGGGCATCATGTGCAAGTGTGAATAGCTATATATAAGAGATCATGTATTCATTATTGAGGGGGAATTGTGAAGTATGAATGGTGTTTGGTTAATTGGAGGGGGTTCCCCTATTATTTAAGGAGTTTTTGTGTAACTTATCTATATTGGAGATGTGCTCCGCGTTGAAATTATGTACATGGTGTGTACTTCTATTATTTTATGATATTTGTAAGCATTTGGATCATAACATTAGGGATATTATCTTAGATAGTTCCTCACCCTTCTTCTTAATCTCTTCCTTTGATTCTTTTAATTTATCTTGAATTCTATACATTTCCTCCTTTTTTGTATCCCTAATCCATTTATCTGAGAATATTTTTTCAAATTATTCCCATGTACAGTGTCATCTAGTATTTTGATCAACACTCATCCACCACTTCCACACTTCATCAAAAAAATGATCTCTTGCTTTCCTAGGAGTCATATTATATTCTTTTACCAACCTCAACCATTCCATAGGATTGATTTCATCTTTATCTTCATCTCTTTTAAATTTAGGTATTTTCATTGATTCTTAATTGAGGTCTAATCCCAACCCTCAAATCACAACCTCAATATATTAAGGATAAAGATCTCAAATAGTTGTAATATTTTTTTTCCAATATTCTCTTCTATTTGTTATATTTCCAATGGATTTTGAATCATATCAATTGGACATTCCAATCAAAAGTTATGATAGTTTTAAGTGAACATACCTTTGAAACCCTGATTTGGAGTCTGTCCTCCTAACCGACCTTACTTATGATGTATCTATGCAATTTCGGCCCTTATTAGTCTGAAATTGAGACCTGTAGTACTCTAAAAAAAATTCTCTGCAATTCCACAGGTCTGACCAAAATTTGATGTGCCAAGTGGAAGTTATGGTAACTTCCCCACACCTTGCTGATTTTTGGCCTTTCCAAGAGAGAGAAGTCGTACAACATGCCCCATGCACAATAACTGATATAAAATTCTAAAAATTGTACCCACAATAACATGCCTTGTCCATTGTTCAATGCAACTGGTCTCACTCAATTTGGATTCTCTATGAATACATTATGGTTGTTTTACCCATAACACTTGTTTGAGACTAGTCAATAGGACTAGTCAGCTACCCTATCTTGCAAAGGGTGTATCTACAAATGTAGGATGAACCAGAAGATGAAATTTTTATCACATATACCTTGATAATTTCTATGAGTATCCTCCATATTTCAGGGTCTGAAATGTAACATAAGAATATTTATAGTGAAAATTCCGGAATGACTAAATTCAAGTTGATTCTTGAACCCTATCTTAAATAGGATATATCTATGAAAGTATAAGTCCTCAGGAGGTTAAATTTTAACCCCACATACTTTGATCCATCTGATAAATATCCTCCAAGGGGTTCCTTTTGAAATGCCGTATAAAAAAAATTATAGTGAAAATTCCAAGATGTCTCAGATGTAGTAGAGAAACCCCAAGACCTTGAGCTATGATACCAAATGTTATGATCCAGATACTCAAAATATCATAGAATAACAAAAGTACACACCATGTACAGAATGTCAACATGGAGAACAACTCCAATATATATAATTTACACAATAACTCCTTAGAGAATAGGAGAACCCCCTCCAAATAACCAAATACCATTCATACTTCATAATTCACCTCTCAATAATGAATACATGATCTCTTATATATAGTTATTCACACTTGCACATAAGGCCCATTTATCACTAGGCCGATCCTATTACATATGTATTTACACATTACATGTACATTTAGGCCCATAAATTTGCCCCCTTGGGGTCATATCATATACATTTAGCCATATATATGCCCCCCTTGGGTCATAACATAAATGTTAGGATCCAAATACTCAAAATATCATAAAATTACAGAAGTACACACCATATACAAAATTTCAACATGGAGCACAACTCGAATATAGATAATTTACACAATAACTCCTTAAAGAATAGGGAAACCCCCTCCAATTAACCAAAGACCATTCATACTTCACAATTCCCCCTCAATAATGAATACACGATCTCTTATATATAGCTATTCACACTTGCACATGATGCCTCTTTATCACTAGGCCAATCCTATTACATATGTATTTACACATTACATGTACATTTAGGCCCATATATGCCCCCCTTGGGTCATAACATTACTCTTTCACAACATTGATTTTGGTCAATTTCTAAATTGGTTCCTTGTTAGCAATGGAGAATAACGCATGAGAAGTGTAGAGTATGAATGTGAAAAAATGATAGGATGAATGGCAACGAGAAGGCTAAGGGAATTATTTGTATAATTCCTTTGAATAGTAGAATGGAGTACGCTTACAATTTTTCATAATGATTATACTCAACTTGTGCTTCAATAACTACACATGAGTAGAGTTTCCTCACCAACTTCTACATGCATTTAATGATTGGGTATAAAAGTCAATGGAGGTGTTTGGTTTCATTTAAGTCACATGATGGAAAAAGAGATGAGGTATTAGGATGATACTTGGTGATAAGTGATTTCTTTCCCTTGCATGTCGCTTTCCACTTCATCTCTAGTGGAATCATAACCCTTCTCATGCTCTTAATAGACATCTTGTTCCATTATATATTATATTTCAATGTCAATAATCATATATCTTGATTTCATTGTATCAAGCCTACCACATGGTCCATAAAATCATATTTACATCATCTATAATGCCTAACCATTCGATAGTTGAGCCTTGGCATTGGGATCCACACTAGGAAACCATACAAACATATTTATATCATTTATACATGGGGTCATTTACTTAATTTCACGTGGCTTAATTCATATCATTTTAACCATGCATTTACAAACTTTACATAATCTGATCCAATTCATTCAAGGGGTCGAAATGGGGGTATTACATTCCCCTCCCCTTTGGAATAGTGTAACATCTTGCTCTTGCGCGCACCCGATGTGACTTATTCTTGTGGACACTTATGTGCAAGTGATCTGGTTCATTATATGATTGACTGATTCGATTATGGAGCACGATAATGTTTGTGGATTTGATGATATCTTATTTGATGATATTTATATCGACATGTGTTATTGACTGGTTTTCCTGAGTGTGAAGGACTCTAGATGTTTGAATATGTCGATGACATCGATGGATCTCCTTGGACTTCGAATCGAGTCAGGGAGTGGATGGCTATGGTTTGAATGTTTTGATATTACATATGTAACATATGACTAGATATTATGATGTTGATTGTTATCGCTAACACATTTCGTTGATGGATGTAGGCTGACGATAGCTTGCTAACCATACTCACATTAGGAGTAAAAGACTCACACATGGCACCCTGATATATTGAGGGAGAGGAGTGGCAACAACCCTGCCACAACCTACTAGCACTCCCACCATGGATCGAACTGTAGGTTAACGATTACCTAGTTCGAGAGATCCACGATGACGTGAGGGTAGATTGTGACAGTCGCTCACGATGATTCTAAGGGGCGCGCAATAAGGTAGGGTCCTTATTCCTTAGAGGCCCTTAGTCTCACACAAGGTCACCTGACGGAGTATTGACTCCAAGGGTTTGACGTCTACCAAAATCATTCAAAAGGTGAGTGGCACACTTGGAGCACATAGTGCGTCTTGAAGGGCACATCACACAAATAAAACAGAAATGCAAGCGAGTGGAACCCTTGGAGTATGTAGTGCGTCATGAAGGGCACGTCGCAATTTTTAACTCTGGTAAGTTAATAAACCTAGTAACTAGAAAAATATGACTCCATAGGACTTGGTCAACCTTAAAATGAATGATGGTATGAGTAAAGTTTAATAACTAATTTTCTCTTAAAAACTGTCGTCAAGACTAATGAATTTAAAACCTAGGTCTAAGTAGAACATGTGAACAAAAAAAAACTAAATTGACATGTAACGGGAAGGGGGGTAAAAAAAATTCAAACATTAATAATTAAAGTAAAATTTTAATGAAGGATTAAATTATTAAAAGGGTAAATTGTAGTTTATATCCAAACTTGCTATCTGAACTAAGAAGAAAAGGGGAAACTTAAAAAAAAGGGGAATGCCTAACATAGTAGGGAATCTAATCTTTGGAACCTTCTAATTGTGAACTCAACTAGGTTTTAACAAAGGCGTCAATCATTTAAGAAATATAAGGGTATAAAGGGACACCGAGGAGCGTTTTTAGGAACGCTTTTAGGTGGGTGACGGAAATAGAGAAATTTCATTAATTAATAAATTGATTTTTTGGTGCAACTAAGGGATCAGGTGACATGTGTACGGGAGAGGTTTATCCTAATTAAATTTAATAAAAATAATCTAAAGAGGGTTTGGTAAACTAATCACTAAGAAAACTATATAAAAAGTATGGCGGAGGAGGAGTATGGATCACGGCTGGCAGGCGTAAGGTTATGCTGCCAATATTTTTCTTGACTGATTTTCCTTGTGGGAGTTGGGATGCCCAGCTCAATTAGAGAGTGGTAGCTCGACCTTGCGAGGTGAGCTGGGGGATATCTTTTCTATGGTTTGTGTGCATGGCCCATTTTCGACTTAGGTGTCTGAGGGGGAATAAGAGTACCGCTAGCGTTGGCTGGGAGGTACCAGTGAGGTCTCATCGACTAGCAAGCTGAAGCGAGGATAAGCGCAAGTCTCAGTGGGAGGAATCCATCATCAACCTACCTCGGAATCAATGTCCTTAATGGTTACGGTACTCCATCTTTATTTTGGGATTAAAAGTTCAAGAAGTTGTGTAATTTCTTGCTGAGAAAAATGTATATTACGGGTTATATGTCAAAATTTAATTTGAAATTTGTTGTGTGTCACAATTCATGTCTTTCGAGGAATTTCCTGCTCTTGTTCTGTAGTGGAATGTTTAATTGAAATGGGTTACCTGTTGAATTTCATGTTCTGTAGTGGAAATTTTAATGTCGAAATCTTAATTTGAAACCTGTTATAAGTCGCAATTTATGTTCTGCAGAGGAATTTCCTATTCTTGTTCGGTAGTGGAAAGTTTATTTGAAATTGGTTACCTGAGTGTAAAGGATTCAGATCCCTGTTTCAATCCTTGTCCAACTACCCCCTCTTTTTTCTCTGTGTTGGGAAGGATCAAGACCCTGCGCCTTCACTCCTTGCCCAACCAAGAATTTCACCTTGATACCTCTGTGAATCCACTGCTTATCTCTACACATCCTTCCTCAGACCCTCTACGTTTATCCTGGAGGCTTTTGGGTAGAAAATGCCAGCACAGTAAAGAAGTGTGAATGGGGGAGGTTTATCCTAATTCAATTTAATAAAAAAAATATAAAGATGGTTTGGTAAACTAATCACTAAGAAAATTCTATAAGAAGGATGGCGGAGGAGGAGTATGGATCACGGCTAATAGGCGTAAGGTTATGCTGTCGATATTTTTCTTGACTGATTTTCCTTGTGAGAGTTGGGATGCCCAGCTTGATTAGAGAGTGGTAGCACGACCTTGTGAGGTGAGATGGGAGCTATATTTTCTCTGATTTGTGTGCATGGCCCCTTTGCGGCTCGAGGGACTGAGGAGGGAGAAGAGTACCCCTAGCGTTGGCTGGGAGGTATCGGTGAGGTCTCATCGACTAGCAAGGTGAAGAGAGGATAAACGCAAGTCTCAGTGGGAGGAATCCAACATCAACCTACCTCAACATCAACGTCCTTAATGGTTACGGTACTCCATCTTTATTTTAGGAATAAAAGTTCAAGAAGTTGTGTAATTTCCTGCTGAGAAAAATGTATATTACAGGTTATATGTCAAAATTTAATTTGAAATTTGTTGTGTGTCACAATTCATGTCCGTCGAGGAATTTCCTACTCTTATTCTGTAGTGGAATGTTTAATTGAAATGGGTTACCTGTCGAATTGCATGTTCGGTAGTGGAAATTTTAATGTCGAAATCTTAATTTGAAATCTTCTATAAGTCGCAATTTATGTTCTGCAGAGGAATTTCCTATTCTTGTTCGGTAGTGGAAAGTTTATTTGAAATTGGTTACCTGACGAATTTCGTGTTCTGAAGTGGAAATTTTAATGTCAAATCTTAATTTGAAATATGTTATAAGTCACAATTTATGTTCTGGAGAGGAATTTCCTATTCTTGTTCGGTAGTTGAAAGTTTGTTGATATAGGTTACCTGTCGAATTTCGTGTTCTATAGTGGAGATTTTAATGGAAAAAACTTAATTTGAATTCTGTTATAAGTTGCAATTCGTGATCTGCAGAGGAATTTCCTGTTCTCGTTCTGCAGTAGAAAGTTTAATTGAAATGGGTTACCTGTCAAATTTCATGTTCTGTAGTGGAAAATTGTAGGATTGAAGGGAGATTTGTAGTATGGTGGGCCTTGAAACCCATGGTAGTAACGCTGAAAGGATAATTGTTGCCTGTGGAGTTTTGTTTATTGAGTACAACACTTGCTAGATTATAGATCACTATTTTTAAACCTTCGATTTTTTTTGCAAAGCCCTCGGGCTGTGAGTGTAAAGGATTCGGATCTATGCTTCAATCCTTGTCCAACCACCCCCTCTTTTTTCTCTGCGTTGGGAAGGATTAAGAATCTACGCCTTCACTCCCTGCTCAGCCAAGCATTTCACCTTGATACCTCTGCGAATCCACTTCTTATCTCTGCGCATCCTTCCTCAGACCCTCTACGTTTATCCTGGAGACTTTTGGGCAGCAAATGCCAGCAGAGTAAAGTCGTGTGTAGTTCTCAATCTGCTACATTCTCTACATGTTGCATCTGCTACGAGCTCTATCCCTTGCATCTGCTATGCGCTCGAACTCTTGAACCATGATCCCCATCCGCAGTTACCCTCAGCGAGGAACAATTAGAAGGTTGTCGAAGCTTTATTTATCAGGAACTCTCCCTTCTCAGCTATGCCCTTGGGTTTTGTGTTACCCTCGGAGATTGTTCTTAAAAACGGGAACGAGACGGGTCGGGATTCTGCCTCGAGTCGGTACGATCTCTGGATTCGACTGCGGGGTCAAGACAGCAGAGAGCCTACCCCAGGTATGCTCGTATCCATAAGATGTGTGGAGTCTCGCACGTAGCCTCGACCCAACCATTCCCTTGAAAACCACATTTTCCCTTCCGTCCTCAGCACCGGTCTAGCCACGCCTCTTAAAACTCTTCAGACCTGCAACCTCCCTTCCCTCCTCAACGTTGTTCTGTCCTATCGTTTTAACAGTCTGGACTGAGATGACCTGCCTTCCTCCAAGCTGGTATGGTCTCTACTCCCATTTAACACTGGATTGCGTCCATTGGATTCCTCTTCCAGTAAAATATTGTTTTGCTAATTCCATAATTGATGCCACAGGAGTCAAATCTTTAAATTGTGCAACAAACAATTCTTATGCCTCCTTACATACATTTTTATAATTGATATTTTTGGTGGAGAAGTTTTAATAGGATTAGTTTTGTTGGAAAGTGTCTCTAACCAATAAATTAAGGTATAGAATTTAATTGTGCTAAAGGTAAAACTGAGTTGAACCCCGTGAGGTTCTAAACATCCCCAAGGTCCTTAACCTCCATTTTTACATTAATATTTTAGTTCATTGTTTCAGTTACGATCGTCTTCTTGTAATGATTACTAATCATCATTATTTTTTTTATGTCTCATTTACATGTTCAACCAAGATGGGTATAGATGTTAATGTTGCCCTGGTGGGAAGGAATTTAAGGTTGACATGTGTGGTGAGTAATCCCTCATTCGCACCCGAAATGTTATACCAGACCCCTTGCACTTTAGTTCATTTGATGATTATCTGGCTCCTTGAACGAATGCATTGCACAGATAACTTGTGTTATCTTAACTCACGCCTTTAGAAGAAGAGTGTCTTATGTTGTTTAGGCCTTATTTATATTTTGTGCGATGTTTTGCAGTGTTGATGAATGACACGGTTAATAGAATGCATGCGCGCACTGAATCAATGATTGATTATACAATTAAATCATTTCCTTGTATGCACTGAATTTTTATTGCAATGCATGATGTTAGACCCTAGACTCCTCGTGCGTAGAGAAACGTTGAAGTGAAGACTGATATTAGAGACTTCAGACTACCTCTGTGTAATGATTTGTGATGTGGTGTTTGATCGTTATACCTTAGAGTCATTACGCATTGAATAATGTTACTCTTGCGCCTCAACTCTAGGAAAAGAATGATCTTATGTATATGATCATATTTCCTTATGCAACAAATACTGTGGTTTACCTTGCGCTTGCTCTTATGTTGTCGTCTGTTGAATTAACCCTACTTACTTGCGTCATTGAATGTCTTGATGAACATTGGATTACAATCTTTACTTGTGCTATCAAATTTATCAATGAATAATGGATTAACAACATCTATTGCGCCATTAAATCGTTAACGAATGATCGATGTAGACTTTAGACTTCTTGCACCTACTAATTTTACATCATATGTGATGGTTTAGAAACGGTTTATCTTGCACCTTGGATTATGCTGATGAGTAGGTGTTAGGATTTCTTGTGCCTTGGACTAAGTTGTTGCATGAATTTTTACACCTTAATTATCTAGCACGCTTGTCATAATGTTACAGTACAATTTTAGGTAAATGATTATTGGCGAAATGATCGATAAGTGAATATGTTAATATGGAAATGGATCATGTGCTTACCTTGAAAATGATGTTGATTATTGCAATTGACATTTGATTGAATCTCGCCCCTGGAAGTTAAGTGGATATCGATGTGACCTTTAGGCGTCGTCATTAATTGTAGAACATTGTGGTGTTGGGTTGTTGTTAAATATGGTGTAATACATCGTTATGTGTGTCATGGTTCATGGCGATGACATGTCGGCATTGTGTCGTAATTGATTATTAATGTGTTATTATTGTTCGTTGATATGTGACTGATGTGTCGATGAAGTTGCTAAAATTTTGATGTTTTAATTTTCCTAATGCAATAAAAAAAATATTTGGCATGTTGTACATCTCGTGTGTGTTGTAATGGCGGGGCCATTACAAATAACACCAACCTCTATTTAGCTCAAGATTAGACCAACAATGGGTATGCTAATTTTGTCACATCCTCTAATTCCCATGAAGCCTCATTAGGAGCAAAGTGCTTCCATTGCACCTTTACCTGTATGATGGTTTAGTTCTAGAGAAATGTTACTTTCTTTTCAAGGGTGCATAGTGGCTCTGTATGGAGCTCTCCCACTTGTTCCACCTAGATTATAGCATAAACAATCACATGGTTAGGATAATGTACATATTTCTTAATCAAAGAAACATGGACTTCAAATGGTCAACAATATCTAGGTGATAGCTTGACACAACTTTCAAGCTTCAAGGAACTCTTCTTTGGCTTCACTATGGTGAAAACATGATTCCAAGCATTTAATTCTCTATGTGATATGTTCTTATGTACACATTTTTTTTTCCTATCTTGGGTTTCCTTCAAGTAATTCCTCATTGTAGCAAGTTACTACTCCATTTCCTTGAGAATTTATGTCCCAAGCATAATCCTATTTACTGGATTATCCCAACTCATTGGAGTATTGCACCATCTACCATATAAAACCTTAAACATAGTCATTGTTAATGATGCATGATACCCATTATTATATACATATTCCATGAAGTGTAAATAATCTTTCCACATGGATAATATATCCATCACATACATGTGAAGTATGTCTTCAATTATATGGTTCATTCTTTTAGTCTAACTATCTATTTGTGGATGGTAAATAGTGCTAAAATTCAATCTAGTACCCAAGTCTTCAAAAAAACTCTTCCAAAAATTAGAAGTAAACTTTGTATCCATGTTGAAAACAATTGCATGTGAAGTATGTCTTCAATTATATGATTCATTTTTTTAGTTTAACTATCTATTTGTGGATGGTAAATAGTGCTAAAATTCAATCTAGTACCCCATTCTTTAAAAAAACTCTTCCAAAAATTAGAAGTAAACTTTGTATCCATGTTGGAAACAATTACATGGGATATTTGATGTAATCTAAAAATTTACCTCATTCATATTTTTGCAATGCCAACAACCTTATAAATAAATATGATATGAATGTAGTTTGTTTCCTTAGTTAACTTATCCACCATAAACATAAAATAATCATATTGTCTTACTAATTTTTTTGAAAATCCAGTGTTAAAATCTATTGTTATTATCTCTCATTTCCATTATGGAAATAGCAAAGGCCACAAGAAACCCACTAGGTGTTGATGCGTAGCCTTATTTTTTGAAATTCCATCTAAGAAAATTTTCATAATGATAAAAATGTTTTGATATTAAAAAAAAATCTCTATTTACACCATCTTCTTCTTCTTTATATAACTTTTACTAAAGTTTTAAGAACAAAAAATGATTCATGGAAAATTGAAAGTAGAATAATGGATCTATGCAATGTTTATTTCTTTTTTATATAACTTTTACTAAAGTTTTAAGTTTATAGAACAAAGAATTATTCATGGAAAATTGAAAGTAGAATAATGGATCTATGCAATGTGTATTGGCAATGTGTATTGGGCTATTTGCATCTTCTTCTTTTTATATAACTTTTTATTAAAGCTTTAAGTTTATAGAGCAAAGAATGATTCATGGAAAATCCAAAATAGGATATTGGATCTATGCAATGTTTATTGGACCATTTCAAAATGGTAAAAACATGGATATGAGGTGAACACAACATTGAGTTTATATGAAGCATAGTTTTTTTCAATGAATTACATTATCATATGTACGTTTTATAAATTTAGGTAAATTTATAATGAAAACTTGTATATTTATAAAGTTTTGAATTAAGGTTAGACAATTTATATCAAATATTAAATCAGATTTAATGAATTTATATGGAGTATAGTTTTATAAAGTAGTATGAATATGGAGTTTAGTTTTATAAAATAGTATGAAATATTTTTTAATATTTGGATAATTAGGTAATCATATAAATAAGAAGGATTGTAACCATTGAATTGGTGAAATACTCTAAAAACATTTATAATTTATTAAACAAGAGAAAATTGTGGGACAAATGACCATGTAAGACATTTCTAGAAGTTTTGTGAAATTATGTTGAGTTTAGATAGATTTTTTTTAATTAATTAAAATTGCTTAAGGTTGGGTAATTTAATTAATTATTTTTTTATAAATAATGTAAAAACTAGGTCATTGGGCTTTTTCTAGGGGTATTTGTGCTCAAAATAAATGGAATGAGACCCCCTACACCTTTGGACCAAGTTTCATTTCAATTGGACAACTTTTGTTAGGTGTTTGTCCATAGGGAGTCCAAGTCAGTCAAAACAACAATTTTAATTGCTAAGCTTGACATGGTAAAAATGTCAGTTTTTGTAATCTTGAGCAAATTGAGTAAAGTAAAGGTGGGAGATGATGAGAAAACACTTTCCTAACCTTTTCCAACCCTCACATCACCCCCTCACCTAACCATTAAGTAAAAACGTCACTTTCCCTAGAGAGGTGTGCCCCCCTTCTAGAAAGTCTCCAAAAAGTAAAAAAATAATAAAAAAATTAATGGGAGACTTATTCTATCCCTTGGTGTGCCTCCCTAGACCCTACAACTCATCATTTAACTTGTCAAAGCCTTGCCAACTCACTCCAACTCATTGCCACTTCATCCATCCATGCCAAAACCCTAAAGTTGAGCCCCCCTTCTT
>JASDQU010103110.1:165492-199576 GCA_032191745.1 Picea mariana
CAAAGCATATGACGGGTAAGAAGAATACTCTCTCTTGTATTTCAGAAAAGAAGTTTTCTCAGAAAGTAACTCTTGGAGATGATTATCAATATCCCATCAAGGGAATAGGAGAATCAAACTACAAGCTAGATTCAGAAAACTCAATAACAATGAAGGACGTACTCTATGTACCGGGTCTAAAGAAGAACTTACTCCTTACTCCATCAAAAGCGTATATTGTCACATGTTCTGAGTGCTCGATGGACCTCTTTTCATCCAAAGAATAGGGATATTCATAGGCTGCACAGTGTTTGGTCTCTCCACCTTCACTACAAACTATAGGGCTTTGCATGGCTGGTTCTATATCAGGGGCTGCCTACTAAAGCTTGTTTGGCTAAGAGTGGGTTCACTGATGGTCTTTGCTTAGTATATGGTCATCCAGCATCAGTGAAACAAATTGTTTGGTACTGCAAATTTGCCAAGATTTTTTGATATGTCCAGGATCAGCATTCAGCCTTGTTTCAAGGGATTTGCATGGCTGGTTATATATCAGTGGCTGCCTGCCAAAGCTTGTTTGGCTAAGAGTGGTTGCACTGACGGTCTTTTCTTAGTATGTGGTTGTCCAGAGTCAGTGAAACACATTCTTTGGGACTGCAAATTTGCCAAGAATTTTTGGAATTATGTCCAGGATCAGCATTCAGCCTTGTTTCAAGGGAAAATTCATTGATAAGTAGCATTATTTGGAGATTCACACTACTTACTGCTTTCTGCTATTTTGGGGATCCAGCATTTGCTTAGAATCACTGCTTTGCTTACTATTGGGAGCAGTGTTACACTTATCACGAGAATATCAGATTTCATATCGCCACAGAGGAGGAAGCCGATAATATTGTGGGATATTCTCGCGATAATTTCTCCCGAGAATTTCCCGATATTATCATGAAATTCTCGCGATAATATCACGAGTCGACCTAAATTCTCGGCCTGCTAAAGATTCGCGCGACTTTTGTCTTATAAAACCAGTTTTGGGGTTTTATTTTGTCATTTTGCAAATGTTGCTTGTGGGGTTTGAGCTCTAATGGTGTTGTAACCACTTTCAATCAAGCAAACAAGGAAAAATCCATAGTTTTCGGTGCCATCAAGTAAGCATTTTTGGAGTGGGGATCTACTCCAATCTACCATATCCATTGAACCAGGTACATATGTAAACAAAATTATGCCTTCATTTTCTTTGTTTTTCAAGATTTAGTATAGGGTTTGCAATGACCATTAGATATGCCTCTTCTTGCCATTTTTTTATGGGAGATATGACACTTATGTAGCTATGATATTTTAATTGCAACATCCTTAAGTGTTTTGTGGATCTGGATTTTGAATTTCCCCATTTGTTTTGTGTTGTAGGTTTAAATTTTAAAGATTTAATCAGTGCTCAACAAAATGGCAAATCCAATTGATCCAATGTGGGAGTATGGTGAACCCTATGAGGGTCATAATAGAACAAAGTTGAGTTGCAAGCTATGTGGAAAGGAAATGTCGGGCGGAATCAACCACTTGAAATACCACCTTGCCAAAATCCCAGGGCATGAAGTGGAAATTTTCCCTGTAGTTACCCCAGATGTTGTTCTTATTGCAAAGAAGTCAATTCTTGATATTACTGGGAAGAAAAATCAGAGGGAAGAATTGAGGAACCGCAAGCTACTCAGGGGCGGGGAAAACCTAATCCTCAGCCACACCTTCTTAGAATCTTAGTGCATTATGATTATCCTTATAATATCTAGATGCCTCGCGATGATCATGTCATGAGATACATTTATTTTTGTTTTGTTGTGATTTTGTATTATCCTGTCAGGACTTGTGACTTAGGATAGATATCATATTTCAGTATCGATGATTGATGTACCACTTGACATCTTACACATCTTATATATCAGTTTTATTTTCATATTAATGTAGCAATGTGTTTGTTTGATGTTGGTGTTGCTTTAGATATTTAAAAAATTGAAAAACAAAATGATTATTTTTGTATTTTTTTTAAGTTTCCCGATAATTTCCCCGATATTGCTGATAATTTATTTTCCAGACCCCCGGCGATAAATTCCCGATAACGATAAATGTAACATTGATTAGGAGGTTACTATGCAGGTATATTTTTTCCAACAAGGTCAATGTGTTTCAGTCTCTTTGTCATGCTTGGCAAGAAGAGGTATGTATGCAATTGTTAGCTAAAGGGTATCCCCTGATCAAAGAAGCTAACGAGTTTCAGATTTTATTACTGCTCTAGCAGCAATGAGCTAATGGATATGAGTCATCTTTGTATATAGACTTCCACCTTTACTTTCTCTTTTGTAAATATACTTCTTTTAATATAAGATGTATTTTTCAAAACAAAAGGCAGCCTAACCGACACCTGCATAACTGAAACTAACCTGAACTAACCAAACTTCTATCTCTAATCAGTCCAATTTCAGGGGAGTAAAATTGCCTTCATTAATCTGCCAAAACATTGTCTTATGTGCTTCTCGAATTCATTCACTAAGCATATTGAACGAGAAGTAAATTCAAAAGATGGCAACAGTGCATCTATTTGGAACATAAAGGATGAAGAATAAAGAAATCCCTTATCAAATATAGCCTGAACTAAACAGACTTTTATCTATAATCAGTCCAATTTCAGGGTAGTAAAATTGCCTTCATTAATCTGATAAAAACTTTGTTTTAAGCACTTCTTAAATTCATTTATTTAGAGTATTGAAAAAAAATTCAAATCAAAAGATGGCAACAGTGCATCTATTTGGAGCATAAATCATGAACGCTAAACAAGTATGTTATTAAAGATAACCTGTAAGCACAGGATGGAGATGACTTAAAGAGAGAAGCTATGTGCTTGACATTTTGGAGTAAACAAAGACACAACGTGATGGTGAAGAGTTGTGTCTTTCTATTAGCTGTAATGGGCATTTCATAGAGTGCTTCGTCTGTAGATGGGTTATGGGAAAACAAAAATATGACACAGCCATGATATGCAAGCATTATGATCTTGAAATATATCCAACCAAACAAAACAGATATACTGACAGCTTCTGTATAATCAATCTAAAAGCATACCCTCAATAATAGCCTTTTTTGCAGCTTTTATGTCCATCTGCAGTTATTCAAAGGAATATTTCAATTAGACGAGCTTCAGAAAATCACAAGTGTACATCCAAATTACATTGAGAGCAGTGTATATGTAAGAGAGAATGTGTTGCTTCAGTCACTATGGATGAAATCGTGAGATTCAAAGCCACGTAATTATACACAAAACTGATCAAATGAAACCATCCTCGTCACCTACAGTCTACTAGACTGCTAAAATAACACTTGTACACCCCATACTTCCACAATACATTAAGAGCCATGTATATGCAAGATAAAAGGCATTGCTTTGGTCACTACGATTTGTGAGATACAAGTCATATAATGATAAGCTAAACTGATCAAATCAACTTATCTTCATCAAAGCAGCTCATAAATACCCAGTTGTTAAGGCATTGCTTTAGTCGCTATGTTTTGTGAGATACAAGTCATATAATGATAAGCTAAACTAATCAAATCAAGTTATCTTCATCAAAGCAACTCATAAACACACAGTTGGTGGAACTCGTTATCAAATATGCCAGTAGGTATTCAAAGTTTAATAACTCAAAAAATAACTTATTCATTTTATTTCCAAATGCTGCCAAAATTTTAGCATGTTCTAAACAGGAACAGGATACATAGATTAAAGTCAGTCTCAATGGATTGATGTGATTGCCCATGGATTTGAGAAAAACTTTGCAAAAACTTCCCTTCCAAGAAAAACCCAGCTACACTTTACACGTCAATTTTCTAAGTGAGCTTGGGACAGCATTATGTACTACAGGTGAATGACGAACTTTCCTTTCTGGCAATGACCACCTTGAGATAAAGAACTGCCCTCAATATTGTTTCTGAACCAGAATCAAGCAGAACAAGAATTTTGCATTTCATTCATAATGAAACACTGCTCAAATGCTTAAACATAAGAAATGTGCTATGCATTACACTGTTTCCTGGCTCAAGAAATAGTAGGACTTAAATCTATGACACAAAGGCTGTTAAATAATTAAATAATATTTTCTGATTTGATCATTTACAAACACAAATACACAAATAAAAAGAAAGCACAAAATATTATATAGGTGTACCTTGCAGAGGCAGCTCTACCCTATGGCGACTCTCTTTTAAGAGGATAAACTCTAGAGAATAATTTTGAATCTTGTAGCATTAAATACAATTTGCATTCTAACAGAATGCTGATGTTTAGAAGTCATAAACATGCAGAAGCACATAAATGTTGTAGCTTATGGTAAATTAGGACACTCGTTTTTACTAAAAAACCAAGCAGTTCATTACAGGAAATAAATGTGTATGGCCAACAGAGAAGTTTGATTTGTTTAAACTTCAGAGAGGACAGAATTCATATACTAGAAATGTCTGAGGCTGAAGACTAATTGACAGGTCGATTGATATATGAATGGTGATTGCTACAATAAGTAGAGATATATTTATAATTTCCTCATGTTAAATTCTCTAATTCATGATAGCAGATCTGCACTCAAAGATTTTACCCTACAACTAAAACTGAAAACGTTAAAAGGCACCAATTGAATACTAAAAGCATAGCATTATCAATCGGGATTTAGACACTGCATATCAGAATTTCTGATCAATCCATCAACTAACAGAGGATAGATCTGAGAAATGCTAATTCTGCAAATCAAAAGTAGCAGGATAGAAATCTGCAGCAGCAATCATATAACTTATCATTAACACTGAAAGAATAATTACAATGACTACTCGTTTTCTCATGCACCCTACACCTGTCTATAGAATAAGGGAGGGATCCTTGCATGCAAAAATGTCCAAGAAAAGACATGCAACTCCTCAAGTAATGTACTTGATGTCCTTGCCAAGTCAGGTGCCACAATCAGCACTGACGGATTTGAACTAGGGACCATCTTCAAATGTGGGGAAGTGACCAGGAGTTTCCCCACAAGGTTTACCATAAAATAAAAATTTAACAAAAAAAAAGACTCCTTAAGTAATGCACACCAAATTTGCGAAGAATAGATAGAGACATGTCAACACACACCAAGCACGCACTCCTCTATGTGGAAAACCCACGCCTGATGATGATTTGGTAGCTACAGGAGGTATTCCCTCCTGGACAACTTTTCTTAGAGAAGAAGAAGATTCCAAGAAGTCAAAGGAAGACCATTGAATAGTTGAAGAACACTCCGGAAAAGAATAAAGCGAAATAGAAGACCACAGAAGAGAAGTCGGCCCACAGGAAATAATAATATTGTGCAAATATAATTTCCAAGAAGAGAAGTCGGCCCCAGACAAGCGCCCAGATTAGTATAAATACAAGTTTGGGTAAGTTCATTTGTACAGACACATAGTTCTCCTTTTGCAGTGCGCACTAGGCAGTTGCAGCAGTTTCTGTATTTCTGGTTTCTGGTTCTCTTGGAGAGTGCGCCCTACTTGGGGAAGGATATTCTTGGTGGCTCTTGGTGGTTTCTCTTGTGCGCTACCTTGGAAGAGTTGCGCTAAGGTTGTGTGGTGTTGCCCAGTTGCTTTGTGCCAGTTGTAGTTGCAGTTGCAGTTGCCAGTTGTGCCAGTTTTGTGGTGCGCTATGTTGCTCTAGTGATGCACCTATCTTGCACCAATTCTGTGGTGCTACTCAGTTGTCTACACTCACTAGGGTTTTACAAGAAGAAGAGATAAGTATTTGTTATCAAGGTTTCTTCATTGTTGGTCTGCTCTTGTGAATAGAGCGTGTTCATGGTTGTATTGGAAAGATTCTCTCTAAGAAGAGTTGGTTGGGTTTTTCCCTGAGTTTGGGGTTTTCCCAAGATAAATCTTTGTGTCTTCTTGTGCTTGTTTATCTACTGCTTATATATTTCAGTATATGCTTATTGAATGTTTAAAGAAGATAAAAATGCTATGGAAAATCTAATGTTAACGAAACTAATGAAAATCTAACAACTCAAACACATGCCAAGCGCTCAACTCATTAATTAAATGCAAATAACTCACTAATGACTAATCACTAGTCAACCAGTCAACCTTAGTCTCTAAATAGAACCAGCAAAAATAGAAAATCCCTAAAAATAGGAAATGGCAGATATGATGGTTAATGGAATTGATGAGACTTATAGTAGTAAACATGTGTAAACATGTACTTTATCTATTTTGTAATTTGTATTTAACCTTTTGTCCTTTTGGGTGACTTGGTCCAAATTCATCACTCACCTACTTTATTGTATTTTATTGGAGACTTGGTTTACTTTGATTTCCCCACAACTGCATACCTCTTACATATAGTAATACAAATGAGTGTACAACTGTGTACATTACAGCAATCTCCTCTCTTCCCATATTTGCATACTTGATATCTTCTGTTCTCTTTTGTGTGAGTATTAGCATTGTTATTGTTTGCATATCAGGGAGTATCCTCAAAGGGACTGTATTACCTCGCAGTAAACCTTTGAAACAAATTTACAAAACACCTTGGAGGGACCATTGCGCTCATGCCTTCCAGCAATAGGTCTATCATGAATTGCCAAAGCTGAAAGATCAAATGACCCATCTTTGGGCATTGGAGAAACCATAAATGGCTCTCAATGACCTTGTGGCAGGTGGCAGCAGGTCAATCAAAGCAAACATAAGCCAGATAGACCAGCTTAGCAGAGAGTAACAGTGACAAAGACAGAACGAAATGATTACACAAGCTCAGCAAACCCTAATTCTCCCTAGGATGACTCCCTTCACTAATAATATTCCATTTTATTTTTTAAGTTTCATCCATTTCATTATTGCAAGCACAGTTAGCATAAATCTATGGAGATAATGATGTGTGTTAGTGGGATGTGAGTTTCTGATTGCAGGTTGAGAAATCTCAAATGCCAAATTAAGATGCATCTCTACTTTCCAGGAAAGATGTGATCTAATATTTATATAACCCTAAGACTACAAAAAAATATTGAGATGGAAATGTCACATGGTTTAAATACTTGTGGATGATTCAGTGCAAGTCAGTTCAGATATTTTGAGTTGTAAACTTTGTTTATTTGTGGAATTTACAAAACTTTTATGATTGAGGTTCTCTTTCTTGTGAAAAAATTTGAATTGATAATGTGTGTTCAAAAGACTGGGACTATACAATAACTTGAAGTGGGGTTTATATCTTTCAAGACTAACTATATCTCTTGAACAATTTTAAAGAACTGTATAAATCCACTGAATAAGTGTATGACAAATAAGGAATCATGTCTGGAATGAATCCATTTGACTTACATAATAGTTTATACTTTGATAGTAAAATTGATGTGAAGGACATGTTATGAACCAATCCATATGCAGTATGGGAGAAAGAAAGATGTAATTAGATATTCGAGTTTTAAAATGTGGCTATTTAACCTTAGCATTGATAGTCTGTCTGAAAATAATTGAGGTATCAAATTTTGGAGTTGTTCAAGATTCAAGTTCATACATGTTAGCATAATTAGAATAAATTTTAACAGTTTTGGGTGCATGTGGATTGGCTCCAGACTTACCAATCATCAGTGGTAGACTTCTTTGCATCATGGTTTGGGAATCTGGGTCCATATTTTGCATGAAACATGATGGAAAATGTTTGTTGCACAGCGTGCCTATGATTCATCAAATTTAGTTATATTGTCATCATGTTTCTTTCATAAAGAGACCTGTTATCACGCAAATCTGCACCAGAAGACCTGCCTGATAATTATAAGCCATCTAGCCCTGTCACCGCTAGATGCCTCTCCGTTCGGACTGATGCTTTTCCAGTCTCAGGAAGGTGTCCCTAAAAGGTGTATGCTGCCATCTATTCAACAAATCTGCACAAAGTCTAAGACAATCAGTACACAAAGGACTCCCACTTGGGCTGTCCATAAACAGTCAAGAGCAAGGGTGAGTTTAAAACAACAATCTTAAGTGGTTGAGATCAAATCCTAGAGACAGTTGTAACAACGAATTAAATGGACATGAGTGAAGTGAATGTGCGCCTTAGGTAAAGAAGATTCAAATAAGTGCATTGTACAATGTAAACTACCATAACATTACAAAACAAATCAATCCATGACATCCAATAGGTTCAAAAAGCTGGAACAAAGCATAATTGTACCAAATCAGATACTACCCAACAGATCGATTTGCATCATAGTGAATCATAGGTGACAGGCTGCCATAGATCTCCTTGCTTGCAATGGAGGTAGTGGTCTAAGGTCTAGGAGGATGGAAGAGTGAGGAGTTGTCCGCTGCTGCAATCTTCTCTGAAAGAATACTGTGTAAACCCTGCTTTGTCTCTCAAATCTGCATATATAGAAGCTCACTCTAAGGGAATCATTTTTCCCTTACTAGTAGTGGATGAAAGCAAGAAAAACATGCCAAATTCTATCATCCTTTGGATGGCTGCCAACACCATTTGCTTTTAAATTATGGTAGCTCGGACAGGTGTTTCTGCATTGGCTTAGTGTTTCTCATCCTTACTTTATTTTAATAAAGTGACTTTTATAAAAAGCACATTAATTAATTTATTAATTAATGTTGGCTGTGACTAAAGTTAATTAAGTGAACTTTAGATTAAGCTGTGACCATTGATCTCTTTTGATCTCGTCCCTTGATCATGGTGGAGATTATGAGGTTGGATATTTACTTATAAAAGAAGGTTAGAGGAATTAAATTGACACACTAAAAAGGTGATTTTCTTACATGAGCTCTGAGAAAGAGGAGATAGTCAAACGACATGAATAAGAAGGCCGATCTGCTTAAGGGGAGACTCTATCTGCTTTGTAGAGGACCGATCTGCTGTTAGAAAGGGCCGATCTGTTTAAGAGAAGGCCGATCTACTGTTAGAAAGGGTCGATCTGCTATCTGAGAGGGCGGATCTGTTTGTGAAGAGGAAGGATCTGTTGAGAGGGCGGATTTCTCTTGGAAAGAGGTCAATCTATTGAAGAGAGGACCGATCTGTAGAGGGGAGGTCAGATCTGTAATTATTTCTTGTGTATTTCTTTATTATCAGCTGAAAGAAGAATCTCTTATTTGCTGGTTTTCCCTTCGGGGTTTTTCCAGGGGTGTTTACCCAAAATCTGTGTGTCAATTTGTGTGATTGGTTTTTTGTTTTCCACTGCGTATTGCATGTTAATAAGCTCAGTGTATTTCTGTTCATAAAAATCAGGTCTGGAATTTATTGTTTTCCATGCAAGCATCTGGGTATAAATTGTTTTTATTGGAAGTAGAAATCAGATCTGAGCTTAAGAAAAATTAACATGGTATCAGAGCTTCGCCTCTGAAAGAAAACCAAGACTTTAGCACAGGGATCTGCAGATATTTGCAGGTTTATTATTCACCAGGAGGTTTTGGGCTCAGTGTATCAGTTGAACAGGGAAGATGGCTACTGGTTTGAGATTCAAGGACCGATTGGATGTGGCATCAAACTTCAGCCCCTGGAAAGAAAGAATTGCATTGTTGTTAGAGGAAAATGAGCTCTGGGATATTGTTGAGAAAACTCGGACTATTCCTACCAATGCAATGCTTTTGGCTGCTTACAACAAGAAGAATGTGAAAGCCAAAAGAATCATCTTAGATGTTGTGAAGGATCATATCATCCCTCATGTGACCAAGAGGAATAATGCCTACGAGATGTCGGAATCATTGACGAAGCTTTATCAAAGTGGCAACCAAAACAGGAAAATGGTATTAAGAGAGAAGCTTCACAGCATGAAGATGTCCAAATCTGATACGGTTACATCCTATCTCACTAAAATCACACAAATCTGTGATGAGATGGCTACTGTTGGGGAGAAGATTGAGGATCAAGAATTAGTTAGAAGTTAGAACAGCCTTGAAAGGTTCTTCTAAACCATGGGATGATTTCGTCCGTGGAATTGTTGCTAGAGAAAAATCTTCCCAACTGGTAAAGATTATGGGATGATTTCATGCAGAAGGAGATGAGAGTGGGATCTAACCATGCAGGACAACAGCAGGGCGATGATGAGGAGAATGTTGCTCTTACAAGAAAGGGCAAAGGAAAGGCCAAGAAAAGTTCCAGTGGTGGGGCTACCTCAAAGGGTGAGAAGAAGAAAGACATGAGCAAAGTCAAGTACTTTGCATGTCACGAGCTAGGGCACTATGCTGGTCAATGTCCAAATAAGAAGGGGAAGTCATAGGTTGCAGCTTCAACAGAGGTGGATGAGTTTTCCACCAAGTTTGAGAGGGAGTTCTCCTTAGTGGCATGCCTCTCTTCGAATTCAATGTCCACCGGCGTGTGGTACATTGATAGTGGTGCTTCCAGTCATATGACAGGGGTACGAGAGTACTTCACATATCTATCAAAGAGTGATTTAGATCTTGATATCGAGCTTGGCGATGATTCCATGGTCAAAGCAGTTGACCAAGGAACAGTCTCGTTTCAGAGGGAGTCTCAGTAGTTGATGAGAGTAAAGGAGGTGTTGTATGTTCCAGGGTTGGAAAAGAACTTGATCTCAGTTTCAGCTATAGAGGATAGAGGGTATGAAGTTGTTTTTTGAGATGGAAAAGTATTCATCCATCCTAGAGGATCTAGTTCCAGGACAACTGAAGTGATTGGGATCAAGCAAGGGAAGCTATACAGGCTCATGTTTCAGCCAGCTCAGGCATTGATTCACAGCAATAGCAGTGACCTATGTGAATTATGGCGCATGAGGATGGCACACTTGCACCATGGGGATTTTAATGTGCTGAAGGAGATCGTGACAGGTTTACCCGAGTTCAGTGTGGGGCATCAGGGTGTGTGCAAGGGGTGTGTACACGAGAAGTATTCCAAAACTGCATTTCCAAGCAATGAAAGCAGGTCTAAGGGGATCTTGGATCTGATACATTCAAATGTGTGTGCACCGATGTCAGTTGTGTCCTTGGGTGGATACAATGACTATGTTACATTTATTGATGATTTCTCCGGGAATACCTGGATTTATTTAATGAAGACTAAGGATGAGGTCTTTAGTCAATTTCAAGAGTTTAAGGCTCTTGTGGAAAATCAGACAGGAAGGAAAATTTAGGTATTGAAATCTAACAATGGGGGCAAGTATACCTACAATTATTTCAAGAGCTTTTGTACACGGACAGGAATCAAGAGGGAGATGACAGTTATGTACAACCCACAGCAGAATGAGGTTGTAGAAAGAAAGAACATGGCCATCATCAGGGTTGCGAAGGCTATGCTACATGACCAGGATCTACCTATGTTCCTATGGGCAAAGGCATGCAATACAACAATCTACACTCAAAACGGGAGTCCTCATAAGGTGTTGGGGAGAAAAACTATTGAGGAGGCTTTCACGAGAAGAAAACCTAAGATTGGGCACTTTCGCATTTTTTGGGTGCCTTACATATTCTCATGTCGCTTCAGAGAAGAGGACGAAGCTGGAGCCCACTGCAAATAAAGGCATATTTGTTGGGTGCAATGAGACTTCAAAGGCCTATTGGATCTATATTCTTGCACTAAGGAAAAACTTGTGAGGCACGATGTGAAGTTCGAGGAGGATAGGGCCTTTAGGAGGTCACATGATTCACCTCCAGCAGGGACAGAGGAGCAGGAGGCTTCGAAGGTTGAGGAGAAATCTACATCACAGGTTACAAGTCCTCAGTCTTCTAATCATGAGAAGGAGAAGGAGGCTCCTTCCACATACGAGGTCACTACCACTTCAGGAAAGAAGAAGCCAAAATGGCTTCAACAGACACTGAAAGATGCTCAGGAGCATGTGGAGGCTACTAGGAGGACTTTCAGGGAGAGTAGGCCACTACAGAAGTATTCCAGTTGAATGGCACTCATGTGCGACATTATTGATTTCGAGCCTTCCAGGTTTGAAGAGGCTTCAAAGCGACATATGTGGTGGGATGCCATAGTAGAGGAGTATTTCTCAATCATGAAGAATGATGTATGGGATATAGTGCCGAGATCGGAGAGGAAATCTTTGGTTAGTTCTAAGTGGATCTATAACATCAAGCATGCGATAGATGGCAGTGTGGAGAAATACAAAGCGAGGTTTGTGGCGAGAGGGTTCTCATAAATAGAGGGAGTTGATTATGAGGAGACCTTTGCACCAGTATCCAGGTACACTTCTATCAGGGCAATCATTTCCATTACAGCAGAGATGGGGTGGAGGATACATCAGATGGATGTGAAGACCACATTTATGAATGGGATCATTGAAGAGGAGGTGTACATCGAGCAGCCTCAGGGCTTTGAGGTGCATTAGAGAGAGTCGCATGTATGCAAGTTGAAGAAAGCATTGTACGAGCTCAAGCAAGCTCCCAGAGCTTGGCATTCGAGGATCGATAGCTACATGCAACAGATGGGCTTGATGAAGAGTGAGGTGGACCCCAACCTTTACTACATTCTGGTTGGTGAGGATCCTCTCATTCTTGTTTTATATGTGGGTGATCTATTTCTTACTGGGTCAGAGAAACTCATCAAGGGGTGCAAGCGAGATCTTGCTTCAGAGTTCGAGATGAAGGATATCGGGTTGATGCATTACTTTATGGGATTCGAGGTGTGGCAAAGAACAGGTCAGATTTTCCTGGGACAAGGAAAATATGCAATGGATATCTTGAGGAGTTTTGAGATGAAGGACTGCAAGCCTATGTCTACGCCTATGACAACCAACTAGAAGAAGTTGGATGCCTCTGAGTCTGAGTTGGTTGATCCTACCTTGTATCGACAGTTGATTGGTTCTTTTATGATTCTGATCAACACTAGACTGGATATCTATTTTGTTTTCAACACCCTTAGTCAGTTCATGGTTGAGCCAAGGAGGGTGCACTGGATGGCAGCAAAACATGTGCTCAGGTACCTACGAGGTATGGTAGATTATAGACTAAGCTTTCTTCAGGGGGATGGAGTCAGATTGGTGGGTTACACAGACTCAGATTAGGGAGGTAGTGCAGTTGACAGGAAAAGCACCTCGAGGTGTTGCTTTAGCTTGGGATCGACAGTTGTGTCTTGGTTCAACAGGAAGCAGAAGTCAATGGCATTGAGCTTTGCAGAGGCAGAGTATATGGCAGTCAGTCAAGCAAGCTGTGAGGCCATATGGCTTCGCAAGTTACTCATTGGATTATTTGGTCAAAAGTTGCAACCGACCATCATTCAATGTGATAATCAAAGTTGCATTAAACTCTCAAAGAATCTAGTGTTCCATGACAAGTCGAAGCATATCGAGATCAGGTATCACTTCATTCGAGACTATGTTAAGAGAGGAGCTATGAAGCTTCAGTACATTTCTACAAATGAGCTGGTTGAGGACAACCTCATGAAATCTTTGTTAAAAGGGAAGTTTGTGTTCTTCAGAGATAAGTTGGGGGTTGCAGAACACCTTCCTCATTAAGAGGGAGTGTTAAATTATGGTAGCTCGAACATGTGTTTCTGCATTGGCTTAGTGTCGAAGCATGTAGAAGATGTCCATCAGACTTTCTCATCCGTACTTTATTTTAATAAAGTGACTCCTTACTTTATTTTAATAAAGTGACTTTTATAAAAAGAACATTAATTAATGTTGGTTAGTAAAGTTAATTAAGTGAACTTTAGATTAAGCCGTGATCGTTGATCTCTTTTGATCTCGTTCATTGATCGTGGTGGAGATTATGAGGTTGGATATTTAATTATAAAAGAAGGTTAGAGGAAGTAAATCGACACACTAAAAAGGTGATTTTCTTCCATGAGCTCTAAGAAAGAAGAGATAGTTAAACCACAGGAGTAAAAAGGTCAATCTGCTTAAGGGGAGACTCAATCTGCTTTGTAGAGGACCGATCTATTGTTAGAAAGGGTTGATCTGTTCAAGAGAAGGTCGATATGCTATCAGAGAGGGCGGATCTATTTGTAAAGAGGACGGATTTGTTGAGAGGGCGGATTTGCCTTGGAAAGAGGTCGATCTATTGAAGAGAGGACCGATCTGTAGATGAGAGGTCAGATCTGTAATTATTTCCTATGTATCTCTTTATTATCAGTTCAAAGAAGAATCTCTTATTTGTTGGTTTTCCCGTCAGGGTTTTTCCAAGGATGTTTACCCAAAATATGTATGTCAATTTGTGTGATTGGTTTTCTGGTTTCCATTGCATATTGCATGTTAATAAGCTCAGAGTATTTATGTTCATAAAAATATGATCTGGAATTTATTGTTTTTCGTGCATGCATCTGGGTATAAATTATTTTTATTGGAAGTAGAAATCAAATCTGAGCTTAAGAAAAATAACATTTGATGTTGTTTTAGCAGGCTTTTCTTTGTTGTTTTAATCCTTTTTCTAGCCTTTATTTCTTTTCCATGCAAACAAAATGGTAAAAGCCTTCTACTTCAATTCTTTTAGCTTTTGTAGAGTTTTTCTTTACTCTTATGCTAAATAATTGGATAAAGTTGAGCTTTAAGCTTTTCTTGACAAAACAGCATAGTAACTTGGTATGTTTTCCAATAAAAAATGGCAAGGGCAAGTTAGGGTATAAAACACTTCATTTAAGGCTTAAATTTAGGCTACATAGAATTAGCACATGCCAAATATACCCAAGAGGTCAAAACTAGGCTTTGGAGTGGTCAAATTTAGCACATGGAGTAACAGTTTGGAAAGTCAAACTTGGCAAGAAACAGCCTAAAAATAGCCACTGGAATTAGGGTTTTTACATGAGTCAAACTTAGCTTTCTCATGCAAAATGGACCAATGTTGTATATCTCTCCGATATATCGTCGATATTCCGATAAATTCTGAGTTAAACATGTTGTTGTCCTTATACACACCTACAAGCGTGGAGAAGTCTCCAACCCACTTGGTGTGTCCTTGGAGGCACAATGCCTAAGTCCAAACCCACTGTCACCTCGACTTGGACTTCTTCCGTCTAGGCTCACTCCTAGGGAAGCCAAGGGGGGTAGACCCTACTTACTAACTAAGTTGATTAATGTGATCTAGGAGTTAATTTTAGTTTATTTAGGGGGAGACTAACCTATATGACAAGCAGCAATGCAAATGCAAAGCTTCAATGACAATCAGACCTTTCCCTAAAAGGACAACTAAGACTAGTGCCTAAAGATTGGGTAAAGGGGTCAATAAGGTTTGTACACAAAGAAAAGAATTAGATGAACTATTCACAAAATAAAGAATGTAATCTACACTTGAGATAAATTACAAAATGAAATATATAAATGAATAAAGCAGGGATAAACTACAATGAAACTAGCGAATTAGATACTTGCACAATATAGACAAAAGAACTAAAGAATAATTAGATCCAATATACAATGAACATGAGGTATCCACACATGAGAGATGTAACTTGAAAGTAACTTGGAAATGAACTGCCAATGAAGCTAGTGCGCAACTTATGAAGCAATAGGACTTGCAAGTAAATCACCTAAGAGAGACCATGCGCGACTTATGAAAGTAAAGTGCCCAAATAGAGATAATGCGCAACCTTAGAGACAGATATGCTTGAAATGAATGTGCCCAACTTGAAAGCAAAAATACTTAGGAAGTAAAGTTGCTAGTAAAGTAAATCACATGAACATGTAAATGACTTGAACATAAAACTTACACAACTAAAGATAACTGGAAATTAAAGCATAAGTGTTGTGAAAGTGTTGTGAAAGTGTTGTAAGTAATTTTTAGGAGAATTTTAGAGTCTCTCTTTAGTTAGGGGGAATTAAGGTTTGAAGATGCAAGCCTAGACTATGTGTCTACCCTTACACTCTTACTGCTTTGGCCAAAATGATTGTTGGGTGCTCAAGAAGAAGGGCAAGCAAGGCCCTTCCCTAGCTCCACAGGTCAACTCGGAATACTTGGGCACTCAAGCAGGGGGGACACCTAGTGCCGTGAATTTTTCCCCAACTTAGCACCCCCTGTAGCCTCCACAAGAACCCTTTTTGATGGTGAAAGTTGTACCAGTCTGGGTGCCTAGTTAAACTAGGTAAATTGCTTCCAATCCTAAAGCTACAAGCTATGATTAATTCCAACTTAAGAAGATAGATTGCAAACTAAGATTAATTGCCAACTTAAGATACAAGATTACTTCCAACTTAATGAGATATTAACAAATGATTACTAAAGGAGATATTAACAAATTAAACAAGAAAGCAAGTCTTACGATATTGCATGGGTTAGCTAAGCCAAACCTCTTTGCAAGGTGTAGGCAAAATAAATCAATGCATGTAAAGAAAAGATTTGAAAAATGAACTAAATACCAAGTAACCTCAACAAAGGCACAAGGAGGAGGACAAGCCTACTGATTTTGTGCCAAAGTGGGTGAATAATAAGAATAAATGACTTCAAAGGAAAGCAAATAAACCTAGCCTCTCAACCTTGTCTTAAGGACAAGTGGGGCAAACAATAGATTAATAAAACAGAAAATAAACTACCTAGCCTTACTATTTTGCATGGGTTGGCTAAGCCAAACCACTTTGCAAGGTGTAGGCACAATTAAATTACAATTATTACAAAACAGAAATTATTGAAACAATGACAAGAATGCAAGCCCAAGAGACTCTCTTGGGTTGCTTACATTGATGGAAATAAATGAGAAAACAAGGGGGTTTTGTTACCCCAAGTTGGGAGGCTCTTCTTGAGTGTTTTGAGGCCCCAAATAGGCAGCACCTCTCCTTGTCCTGGAAAGAATTTGCAAAAATCAGCAAGCAAAAGCTTGAGGGAAATCTCTGCAAAACACTAGAAAGCTTGTGAATTTCTGTTAGCAAGCAAAACAGAAATTTACATATAAAAATCTGAACATGTATTTGAATATTTATGAACTAAATCAGAACAGAAATATGCTTATGAATGAATGGAAATGATAGAAATAATATCAGAAATATATTGGAGGAAACCCTCGGTTGAACAAGCAAATTTCCAGATCTGAAATTTGCTCCTTCAAACCCTCTGTGACCTGCAAATAAGTGAAATCTTGCTACAAAAACAACAAGGAGATGAGTATATCTATGGAAAATGCAAAATACTTTGTTATTTCAAATAAACTAACTCACAAGACCTACAATAATACTACCATAAGTTTCTCCAAGCAAAATACTTTGCTTGGATCTCCTAAATTAGATTATAGAAGCAAGAAATACACAAGAAAAGAAGGCAGCAATATCACCTGACACAAAAGACCATGGAGAGCACCAAGAAGACTCTTAATGCACCATGAGATAACCTCCAAAGCTTCCTTTTATTAATGGCAAAATATTGCTGCAAATACTTGCAGCAAGATTTACAAGAAGAAATGAGAAATGAGAAAGGGAGAGGAGTGGGAGAGATTTTGGTAGCATAAGTTTACTCTGAGAGTAGATGTGAAATGAGGGGGGGGTAGGCATTCTTTTATACCTGGGAAGCAAGAGAGACCCCTCTTGGATGAGCTCCAAGTGTCACTCAAGCAAGAGAATAGATCATCTCAAGGAGGGGCACACTTTTAAGGTTTTGGCATAGCTAGGGTTTGAGGGTTGAGGGTAGGAAGGGGGAAAACACCTTTTCACTCACCCAATAGGTGAGTTAGAGGCTAAGGAGGTCGCACTGAGGTTCTAGGCTAGATTTTCACTTTAAATTTTGAGTTTGGGTAAGTTACTCACCAAGGGGGGTGCACTTTCTTAGGGAGAAGATGAGTTGAGGTTGTGGTTAAGCAAGGGGGGTTGGGATAAGTTAGAAAATCACTTTTCTAACTTAGGAAAAGGATTAAGAAACATTTCCTACTCTTTCACATGGCCTTTTGCTCAATTTACAATTTTTGTCATTTTTACTTAGCCAAATTAAAGCAATTAAATTGTTGACTCAAGACTGACTTGGACTCCTCATGGACAATGACCTAGCAAAACTTGTCCAATTGAGTTGAAACTTGGTCCAAGGGTGTAGAGGGTCTCTTGCCATTTTTTTTGAGTACTCGCACCCTTATCAAAATTCTCTAGGACCAAATTTTTACATTTTTACATCAATTTTAATTAAAATTACCATTCACTGGGTAATTTTAATAAATTAAAAAAAACACTTAGACTCGACGGAATTCCGAAAGACTCTAGGAGATGTGTAGCATGGTCATTTACAATATTCCTAGACCCTAGTCACCCATTGGGTTTGATCATTAGAACGCCTTTCACCACTTTGGAGGATTATTGTGAGTGAAAAGCTCAAGGGTAATCAAAATGGCTAGTTAGGGCAGATTAATTACCTGAGGATAAAAAACACTCGATGAAAGTACTTCCCTAATGATAAAGTCCTCGGCAACTAACCTAAAATATGATCCATGTAGACCCATTACATTATTATCCCACGCAGGGGAGCGGACATTCCGATTACAAAAAGACGTGTTGGGGGCAAAAATTGCCTAGTAGAACCAAAAAGCCTTCAACTTTGTTGCACCATCAAATACATAGCTTCATGGTACATGGAGTTGACCCCCTAGTCGAAATAGGTGTTCAACAAAACATATGTCCGATATATTCGAAATATTCTGAGATATTCCGAGTTAGACCCCTGTCTTGCGACATTTTCCGAGATATTCCGATATTTTCCGTCAATGTCACAGAGAAGTTACATTCATGACCCTCGTCGATACTGATCTTAACTCATCCACCAAGCTGCCACATGTCACCGTCGGAGATGCTGAAATCCTACCACTGTCACCTTAGTAAGAAATCTCTTTGTTTTAGTGATGGAAGAGTTCCACCACAAGGGAGGCTTCCCTAGTGACCTCAAGGGATCAAAATAGCAAGTTTGATAGCCAAGCCTACCGCCCCCTCTCTTGATCACCTAAGTTAGAGTCTAGGTCTGTGAAATGGATAAGATATGGAGTTGTTTGAGTACTTGCCCGAAACAAGTACACTTATAGCATATATATGATGAATTCAGAGTACAAGTATGCAAGTAATACCTCTTAAAGACACTAGACAGTGAAAGATGTTATGGCTGTTGTAAAATTGCAGCAGTTAACAGTGGTACAACAGCAATACATAAATTGTAACAGCGGCAAAAAATTACACTTTAGAATTGCAACAATTTACCATGAAAACTTAGCATTTACTCAATAGAACATTAACCAATTATTATATGCAATTTCTGAGTATGTTTGCCACTATTACAGCAATGTATGCAGCAAACTAGAGTATGTTAGGATGGCTGTAGCAAACTTTTGCAACAGCAGCAAGTATATTAGTGAATTAGCTCAAGTTAGAGTTAGTAAAGTTAGTAGAAAGCTTGAGAGAATGAGAAGTGAGAGTTTGTCGATCACTTTCACCACAAAAGAGCATAAATGATTATTGCATTAAGGCTATGGAGTTTTTTACAACAGCAATATAATATGTTTGGAGATGATTGTAATATCCCTCATTCTGCATATCAGAATATGTGACTCAACTACCTACTATTTGTTGTCGAAATTGATACACTTTGGATTTTTGGATGTGTTTAGCAATTCAGTTTTAACATGAATGGTGATTTTGCATGTGGAACAGTTGTTTAACAGTATATAATCAAGCATGCAATAGATAAAGAACACAGAACAGCTGCAATCTATGTATTATGAAATAAGATTGAATACAATGTTGCATGCGGTGAAATAAAATGAATCTCTTGGCTAGATCAGAGATAGATGGATCTCAGCTGAAATACAATAAAGAAACTAAAACAATAATACCCAGAACCAGAAGAATGATGTTGGATCAATGGATGAGCAATATGAACTACTACATGCTACGGCAACTCACACGACAAACTACTGCAAGACTAGAAAGTTCACCCTGGTGGCTAAACTCCTCGGATCTGCATGGAATCTGTCTCAAACAGTGCACCCTGACCTCCTACACACTCCCAGTGTCTTTCGGACTGAAGATCGGCCCCCTACTAATCTGTATTGACCTCGGATGGGATCCCCTAGGGGGTTGCGCCACTACTACTGCCCATTGTTGCGTCCTAGTGATTCCACCGTCGAAATCTGGATGTATATATATCTCAAATTGAGCACCCTAAAGATGTGCCTTGCCTTCATCTCAACTAGGTCTGAAGGAAATGTGTGAATTCTCCCCGAGCGAGACGAGCTAACCCTTAGAGTCTCCTAGTGCTTGCACCCTCCTCCTGATGAAGTGCGCACTAGCTATATGAAGTTGTAAGTTGTTGTTGCAAACCGATGAAAGATCTGTGTGATCTTCCCAGTGACTAGCGTGTGTCTCTCAACACCGAAATCAACTCATTGGTGTCTTCCTCCTGGAATCCACAATCTCCATTGATTCGCCTAAACTAGTGTAATCTCCTCAGTGCTCAAACTGTCAAATCATTAGATGCATAATCAGAGAATATGAGCCTATATCTCCCTTTTGTTGACCACCTATTCAACTAGGGGGTCAACTCCATGTACCATGAAGATATGCACCATCAGATGCTACCAAGTCAGAGACTTCCTGATTCTACAAGGAATTTTTTGGCCTTCAGCATGAATTTTTGTAATTGGAATTTTCACTCCCCTGCGTGGGATATTAATGTAATAGGTCTGCATGGATCATAGTTAGGTCAGTTACCTTAGGATTTCTTCCATGTTGCACGGGGACCCGTCCCCCCCCAAAAAAACCTGCGTACCTGTCGTTCCCACGTTCCGGGGACTTGGGGACCCTTAGGAAACTTACCCAAATTGTTGGGGACTCCATTGGGGACTCGGGGACTTGCTGGCCGTTGCCAAGACGTTCCGAACAGATTTCAGGGATTTTTTGGGCAAATTTTGGGGATATTCCGGGCATATATCTTAAGTCTTGAAAATCGTGGAAATTGATGATTGGACAATAAGATCATTTTTCCCATCCATTATTTTTGTATTGCATTGAATCTAAATCTGTTGTAAAAGTTGTAGCTCAAGACATGGGTTTTGTATGATGGGTTTTGATTTGGGTTTTTGGTGATTTAAATATTGTATTTTCAGCAAAAAGGTTACAATAAGCAAAGTGTCCATGTCAAAAAAACAAGAAATGCAACATTTCAAAGGGTTGATCCTTATGGTTACTGCTCTTGTTCTTCTCATTTTTCTGGTCATCTTAGCTTTTACATATTCTACATGGGTTTCCAGGAGTCATTCAATTATAGTGCTTCCACCATTCCAACGTCAAGCATTGTGAAAACAATCAGATAGTAGTGACTTCGATTGGGTACTAAATGTTTGAATAAATTCCTATTCAATCACCTTCTTAATCTGAAATATGAATCTAATCTCTTTACAAAACCAAAGTGTTTTCAACACAACCATAAAAATCTGCAAAACCTATTGATAAGGAAATGCCTTTTATGTTTTAACATAATTGTCATTAACAAGAAATACAAGTAAGAAAAACTGCTATAGAGACATTTCTCACTTAAGTTTCCTAAAGCTAAACTGCATTTTGCTCTTGTCTAGCAGCCAATAATGAAATGTCACTTGGCTCTTTTTTAAATTGCTCGAGCTTTTTCAGTATTCGCAAGTGTAAGGGCTATATATATATATTATTGTCGTCCCCAACCTGTCGTCCCCTGAAAAATTTGGGGGTGCGCTCTAGCCATCCCGAGGACGCGTCCCCCCGTCCCCGTCGTTCCCCCGTCCCAAAAACCAATGCAACATAGGATTTCTTCATTAGGAGAGTTCCATTCACTAATTGTTTTTTTTCCCTAAGGTTATTAATTTGGCCTAACCAGCCTAATTAATTTCCCTTGAGTTTTTCACTCCCACAAATAATTCCTCCAAAGTGATGAAAGATGTTCTAATGGTGTCATCCTCTAGTAGCTAGTGTTTAGGAATGATGTAAATGACCATGTAAGACATCTCAGAAAGTTTCGCGGAATTCCATCGAGTCTAGATAGGTTTTTTTTTAATTAATTAAAATTACCTAAGGTTGGGTAATTAATTTTTAATTAATTTTTTATAAAAATTGTAAAAACTAGGTCCTTGGGGTTTTGCTAGGGGTATTTGTGCTCAAAAGAAATGGAATGAGACCCCCTACACCCTTGGACCTAGTTTTAGCTCAATTGGACAACTTTTGCTAGGGGTTTGTCCAAAGGGAGTCCAAGTCAATGAAAATAGCAATTTTAATTGCTAAAGTCATGACATGGTAATATGTCATTTTTTGTAATTATGGGCAAATTGAGTAAAGTAAAGGTGAAAGATGATGAGAAAACATATTCCTAACTTTTTCCAACCCTCACATCACCCCCTCACCTAGCCATTAAGAAAAAACGTCACTTTCCCTAGAGAGGTGTGCCCCCTTTCTAGAAAGTCTCCAAAAAGTAAAAAAATTAATGGGAGACTTATTTTATCCCTTCGTGCGCCTCCCTAGACCTTACAACTCATCATTTGACTTGTCAAAACCTTGCCAACTCACTCCAACTCATTGCCACTTCATCCATCCATGCCAAAACCCTAGAGTTGCCCCCCCTCTACTTCAGATTCTCACTTTGACTTGGGTTTTGACACTTGGCTCTCATCCAAGAGGGGTAACGTTGCCTTCCCAAGTATAAATAAGAGTCCTCCCTCACTCATTTCCTCACCATCACTTGAGCTATTGTTATGCTACCAATTTCTTCCCTCATCCCTTTCTCATCTTCCATTTTTGCTTTCACTCATTCTTGCTCTATTTTGGAGAGGAGCTTGGAGCAATTAGTTGATGCAACCTCCTCATTTGGGTAAAAAGAAAGAGCTTTGGAGGACCTTGGTGTACATGAGATTTTGTCTTGGTGCACATGCTTTGGAGGTGATCTTATTCCATGTGATTTTTTTTATGTGAGAACTAGAGTAGATATCTAAAACAAATTAGTTTGTTTGGATAAATCATACAATACTGTAGTTGAAGATCTACTTGAGTAGGGTAGTAAGTAGTGCAAATTAGTTTGTATTACTTGTTTATCTTATCAACTATTTGCTCTCATCTCATATTTGCTTCACAATTTGCAGGTTACTTCAAGGGTTTGTAAGGTTGGCTTCAAGTTGGAAGCTCTCCTTCATAACCTAACTCAAACTCCTCTCTTTCTTGAGTTCTTTTTTCTGCTCATACATATTCATGTTATTGGTTTGCTAACACTCTTAGATAGGCCAATATATCAAACTCATTTTCTGAAATTTTCTTAATTTTTATGTGTGTTTTGCAACATTTCTAGCAAGCAATAGCTTGCTGTTTTTTGCAGGTTTTCGCCATATCTAGGGGAAGTGTTGTCCATTTTCAGCCACAAAACACACAAAGGACCCTTCCTTTGATTGGGTAACGATTCTCAACCATTTCTCTCTCTTTTCTAAGCAGTGTAGCAAGCTCAAAGGGGGTCCCCAAGTGGCTTGCATTCTCTTTTAATTTTCTGCAAGTTCTTCTTTCATTCTTTGCCCCACTTGTCATCAGGACAAGATTGTGTGGCTAGGTTGCTCTAGTTTAGTTTATTCTTGTTCCAACCCCCTTTAGCACAAAATAGGAAGGCTTGCCTCCACCTTGTGTCATTGTGAGTGGTTTGTAGTTCAGTTTTTTCCTTTCAAGTTTTTCTTTCATTCTTTAGTTGCCTACACCTTGGATGTGAAGTTGGCAAAGCCAACCCCCAAAATCGTAAGGCTAGCTTAGTCATTTATTTCTAATCTGTTGTACTAAATGGGTTAAAATTATCTAGAAGTAGATCCCACACCATTAATGCTAGCTTAAGCCCATGGAGGCATAGGATCTATCTCATGCTTTAAAAATTTCATTTTACTTTGCAACTTTCATCTTTCAAGCACTTATTTTATTTGCAAGTATCATGGGTATATTGTGATAGTTTAAGGCAACTTATTTTCTTTATCTTGCAAGCTATTGTTAACTTTGTTTCCATGCTTTTCAAGTAACAATCTATTGTGGACAAGCACTTCTTTCTTGCAAGTTAAATATTTCGGTTTTCGCACTATTTCACACTTTTTGGGCAAGCAAATCTCACTTTTACACACCTAAACACTAAAATTAACTTAGTCCATAGGCTTAATAATCAACTAGACTTAATAGGACACATCTACCGACCCAACTTTGCCATTTAAGCGAGGACTGGAGGAAGCAACGGAGGGTGATAGGCCGGGGACGGTCTCGTGGCGCTCAGCGTCCTTTTCGGGAGTACTGTTTTCCCTTGGGCTGACCTGTGGAGCTAGGGTATGCCTTGTTTCCATACTTCTTGAGCACCCAGCAGTTACTTGGTACAAGTGGGGGGAGTATTGGGTTGACACTTAGCTAGGAGTCACTCTTCACATAATAACTCTTAATCAACTCCTTAATCCACTCTACAACTTTTGGCATCAACTTGGTATATCACTTTTATGGTTGACACTTAACTAATCTTGCAAGCAACTTTCATTTCACACTTATTTTTCATGCAAGTTTAATTTATGTGTTGTGGGTTAATAACTAAGTAGTCATAGTTGTGCTTTGGACACTTTCCCTTTTAGCTTTTCCTTTTCAGTTAGATGGTGTTCATATCTTGGGTTTGGTCCCTCAAGAAGTTGTGCATCCTTTGGAGGCACTCTCTTGTTGAATTTTGTGTAATCTTGTTTGTCATTGAAAGCAATCACAATACAGTAGTGCAGCCCTTTGGGAGACATTTTATTGTTGGGCATGCTAGGCTTCATGTGTTGGTGAGTGTTTCCTTTGAGTATCTTTAATTTCCTACACATACAAGGAATTCAGTTAGTGTCTTTGTAAATCATTGTATCTTGCTTTGTATCATCTATTCATTTTTGTATTTAGTTGTAACTCTTTGTATCTAATCTTGTTGTAAAGTAGCCTATTTATTTGTAATATTGTGTAATCATTGTAATTAACCTCCCTCGAACTTTAGTTGACCCCTTGCCCAATCTTAGGCACTAATCTTAGTTGTCCTAGGAAAAGGCTTGTTTCTCATCATATATTGTTGCACATTGCATTGTTGCCTTTGCATCATAGGCTAGACTTTTCCCCCAACCTTTTAACTAATTAAAACCAACTCCTAGAACTTAACGTTTAATCTCATCTAGAATCTAGGGTCTACCCCCCTTGGCTTCCCTAGGAGTAAGCCTAGACGGAAGAGGTTCAAGTCAAAGTGACAGCGTGAGCTTTGAACCTAGGCATTGTGCCTCCAAGGACACACTAAGTGAGCAGGACTTAGCTCAAGTTTGCAAGTGTGTATAAGAACGGCAACATCTTTGGTGACGTTGTCGGGGATAAGTCTTTTATCCTTGGTCTAAACGACTTAACTTATTTTTTAAGAACTAAGTAATAAACTTTAGTCCCATTTTTTTTTAACTTGGATTGGTTGTTTTTGTTTGCTTTCTCTTCAAGTGGCGACTCCATTGAACAAATCTATCAAGTATACTATAGGGAGAAATCCTTGTAGGCTGCTTGAAAGTCTTGGAGACGAAGCACTCATTAATATCCAATTCTTGTTTCAACTTAATAATCTAACTTTTGTTTTCCTTCTTGTTTTTGCGTTGTCTGATGCTCTTGTTTGTTTGATAAACTTGGTCATCTGGCGACTCCACTTTAAAATAATTTGACAAAGTATTCTTCAAGAAGGAACTCACGACTGGTTTTGCTTCATCCTTGAACTTTATAAATTATTTGGATGAAGTTAGCATGTTTCCCTTCTTGTTGGATCCTTAGCAATCTTTTGGGTCCCAGATTTTTCTTCTTCAATGAGCTACCTCTTAAAACCTTTTGATTTTTTAGGAATAGTTGGTTATCCTAATTTTATACCTAAAGATATTATTGATAATTCACCTATTTTTCATAATGGTGGTGATGCTTGTGCTCATGTCAAGGCCTTTTGGAAATTAATTGATGATTGGTATGATCCACCTATTTATGAGGATGCTCTTATGCAATTGTTTTCCTGGACTCTTTTGGAGGGTAACGGACCTCTTTGTAATTGGTTTCTTCTTCATGAGGATAATTCGATCAAGACCATACAGGACTTTCTGCATGAATTTTTGGAAAGATTTGGGGATGATCGGGATGAAATTTACAACGAATTGGTTGATGAATTTATGGAAAAATGGGAGAAGAAGAATCTTCCAGATATAAAGGCAATCAGTTCAAATATAGAGATAGATACTCCACCAGATCCTATTTTGGGGCTTAAAGAAATAATTCTGAACATGCAGTTGGTCCATGCTAAACAATATGAAGCCATGAATGAACAATTTATGGCGATGGAAGATCAATTGGAAATCATGGAAGAGCAATTGGAAAACATGGAAGCTAACTTTACAGAGACTTATGTTGAATATCCGGACCCCCTTGAACTTGAGCTTGATAGTGAAAAAGATGAGGAAGTTCATGGAGAAATTCCGGATGAATCTATGGATGAGTCAGTCATTTATTTTGAGGAGGTAAAGGAATTTGAGTTTGAAAGTGTTGAATATCTAGATAATTCAAGTCCCCACTCTCCTTTCGAGGAAACAATCTTTTTGAAGGATAACTTTGAAAACCTTGAGGAAAACAGTATCATGGTTCCTGTGGTATGTTCATTTTCAACCTCTCAACCAAGAGATGAATTAATGCAGAATTATGGGGAAATGGAAGGCAATTTCAGCTTATCAGTTTCATATCATTATGAGTATTGGTTGGCCTTCCACCTTGACAGTCATATGCAGCAAAGTATTAAAATTTTACATGGCTTGTCAAACTCCCACGTTTGGTTGAATAGAGGAAGGAGCATGATTCTTGGCTGGTTCTTTCTCACGAAAAGTTCCAAGTTTATAAAACTTGGGAAGGGGTCTTTTGTGAGTCATTCTGAACAAGGATGTTTCACACACTTGTGTCTTCATTCCATCCATTGCATGGATGGTTGTCACGTATCTCTAACCCTTCTCTTTTATTTCAGTTTTGTATTATTTCATTCATTATGTTATTATGTACTTAGATGTTTGTTTTTGTATCATACTTTCATTTTGGATTAATGTTGTTGTACAATAGTTTTTTTCTTTATGTAATTGTTGTTTATAGCATTTCATTTGTCATATATATGTATAGTTATGTTGGGTATTGGTGAGCACTCTGTTTTGTAGATGTTGGATTCTCGTATGCTCTCCTTCCCAAGTGTGAAGATCAAACACACGTCCCCATGTGGAGCCAGATGTTGACCACCTATTCAATAAGAGGGTCAACTCCATGTACCATGAAGATATCCATCATCAAATGCTACCAAGTCAGAGTCTTCCTGGTTCTACAAGGCATTTTTGGCTTTCAGCACGTATTTTTGTAATTGGAATTTCCGCTCCCCTGCATGGGAAATAATGTAATAGGTCTGCATGAATCATAGTTAGGTCAGTAACCTTAGGATTTCTTAATTAGGAGAGTTCCATTCACTGAGTGTTTTTTTCCCTCGAGTTATTAATTTGGCCTAACCAGCCTTATTAATTTCCCTTGACTTTTTCACTCCCACAAATAATTCCTCCAAAGTGGTGAAAGGCATTAAAATGGTGCCATCCTCTGGTAGCTAGTGTTTAGGAATGATGTAAATGACCATGTAAGACATCTCAGAAAGTTTAGCGGAATTCCATCGAGTCTAGATAGGTTTTTTTAATTAATTAAAATTACCTAAGGTTGGGTAATTTTGATAAAAATTGTAAAAACTAGGTCCTTGGGCTTTTGCTAAGGGTACTTGTGTTCAAAAGAAATGGAATGAAACCCCCTCCACCCTTGGACCAAATTTCATCTCAATTGGACAACTTTTGCTATGTGTTTGTCCATAGGGAGTCCAAGTCAGTCAAAACAACAATTTTAATTGCTAAAGTCATGACAAGTAAAATGTCATTTTTTGTAATTATGGGCAAATTGAGTAAAGTAAAGGTGAAAGATTATGAGAAAACATATTCCTAACCTTTTCCAACCCTCAAATCACCCCTTCACCTAGCCATTAAGCAAAAACGTCACTTTCCTTAGAGAGGTGTGCCCCCCTTCTAGAAAGTCTCCAAAAAGTAAAAAAATAATAAATAAATTAATGAGAAACTTATTCTATCCCTTGGTGCGCCTCCCTAGACCCTACAACTCATCATTCGACTTGTCAAAGCCTTGCCAACTCACTCCAACTCATTGCCACTTCATCCATCCATGCCAAAACCCTAGAGTTGCCCCCCCCCCCTTCTTGAGATTCTCACTTTGACTTGGGTTTTGACACTTGGCTCTCATCCAAGAGGGGTAACTTTGCCTTCCCAAGTATAAATAAGAGCCCTCCCTCACTCATTTCATCACCATCTCTTCAACTATTGTTATGCTACCAATTTCTTGCCTCATCCCTCTCCCATCTTCCATTTTTTCTTTCACTCATTCTTGCCCTATTTTGGAGAGGAGATAGGAGCAATTAGTTGTTGCAACCTCCTCATTTGGGTAATAAGAAAGAGCTTTGGAGGACCTTGGTGTACATGAGATTTTGTCTTGGTGCACATGCTTTGGAGGTGATCTTGTTCCATGTGATTTTTTTATGTGAGATCTAGAGTAGATATCTAAAACAAATTAGTTTGTTTGGATACAATAGTGTAGTTGTAGATCTACTTGAGTAGGGTAGTAAGTAGTGTAAATTAGTTTGTATTATTTGTTTATCTTATCAACTATTTTCTCTCATCTCACATTTGCTTCCTAAGTTGCAGGTTGCTTCAACGGTTTGTAAGGTTGGCTTCAAGTTGGAAGCTCTCCTTCATAACCTAACTCAAACTCCTCTCTTTCTTGAGTTATTTTTCTGCTCATACATATTCATGTTATTGGTTGGCTAACACTCTTAGATAGGTCAATATATCAATCATATTTTCTGAAATTTTTATGCAGAAAATTTCTATTGAAAAACATAATTTTTCTTAACTTTTCTGTGTGTTTTGTAGCATTTCCAGTAAGCAATAGCTTGTTGTTTTTTTTCCAGGTTCTCGCCAGATCTAGAGGAAGTTCTTCCCATTTTCAGCCACAAAACACACAAAGGACCCCTCCTTTGATTGGGTAACGATTCCCAACCTTTCTTTTCTCTTTCTAAGCATTGTAGCAAGCTCAAAGGGGGTCCCCAAGTGGCTTGCATTCTCTTTTAATTTTTTGTTATTGTTTTTCTTTCATTCTTTGCCCCACTTGTCATTAGGACAAGGTTGTGTGGCTAGGTTGCTCTAGCTTAGCCCTTTTATTTTCCAACCCCCTTTGGTACAAAATAGGAAGGCTTGCCTCCACCTTGTGCCATTGTGAGTGGTTTGTATTTCATTTTTCCTTTCAAGTTTTTCTTTCATTTTTTAGTTGCCTAGACCTTGGATGTGAAGTTGGCATAGCCAACCCCCAAAATTGTAAGACTAACTTAGTTATCTATTTCTAATGTGCTTATGCTCAAGGATTAAAATTATCTAGAAGTAGATCTCACACAACTAATGCTAGTTTAAGCCCGTGGAGGCATAGGATTAATCTTGTGCTTTGATATTTCTTTACCTACAAGTTTTGGTTCTTAAGCATTTATATTTTTAATTTGCAAGAAAATATTGGCATGTAAATGGTGTTAAACAATCTATTTTCATTTCAGCAAGTTCTTTCAAGTTCTTTACATGCTTTCCAAGTAATAATTTTATGGTTTAGAACTTCATTTTGGTAACCTTTAATATTTCGGTTTTGACACTAATTCACACTTTTTGGGCAAACAAATCTCGCTTTTACACACCTATACACTAAAATTTACTTATTCCATAGGCCTAATAATCAACTAGACTTAATAGGACACCTCTATTGACCCAACTTTGCCATTTAAATGAGGACTAGAGGAAGCAACGGAAGGTGATAGGTCGGGGACGACCTCGTGGTGCTTAGCGTCCTTTCCGGGAGTACTCTTTTCCCTTGGGCTGATCTATGGAGCTAGGGTAGGCCTTGTTGCCATGCTTCTTGAGCACCCAATAGTTACTTGGTACAAGCGGGGGAGAGTATTGGGTTGACACTTAGCTAAGAGTCACTCTTCACATAATAACTCTTAATCAACTCCTTAATCCACTCTACAACTTTGGGCATCAACTTGGGACATCTCTTGTGGTTGACACTTAACTAATATTACGGGAAACTCACATTTACTTTTCATGCAAGTTTAATTTATGTGATGCGGATCAATGTCTAAGTAGTCATAGTTGTGCTTTTGGACACTTTCCCTTCAAGCTTTTCTTTTTTAGTTAATTGGTGTTCATATCTTGGGTTTGGTCCCTCAAGAAGTTGTGCATCCTTTGGAGGCACTCTTTTGTTGGATCTTGTGTAAATTTGTTTGTCATTGAAAGCAGTCACAATAGAGTAGTACATCCCTTTGGGAGACACTCTAATGTTGATCATGCTAGGCTTGATATGTTGGTGAATGTTCCTTTTTAGTATCTTTAATTTCCTGCACAGACAAGCGAATTCAGTTAGTGTCTTTGTAAATCATTGTATTTTGTTTTGTATCTTTTGCTTATAATTGTATCATCTATTCATCTTGTAATTAGTTGCAACCCTTTGTATCTAATCTTTTTGTAAAATAGCTTATTTATTTGTAATATTGTGTAATCATTGTAATCAACTTCCCTCAAACTTTAGTTGACCCCTTGCCCAATCTTAGGCACTAGTCTTAGTTGTCCTAGGAAAAGGCTTGCTTCTTATCTTATATTGTTGCACATTGCATTGTTGTCTTTGCATCATAGGCTAGATCTCTCCCCCAACCTTTTAACTAACTAAAACTAACTCCTAGAACTTTACTTTTAATCTTATCTAGAAACTAGGGTCTACCCCCCTTGACTTCCCTAGGAGTAAGCCTAGACGGAAGAGGTTCAAGTAAAAGTGACATCGTGGGCTTTGAACCTAGGCATTGTGCCTCCAAGGACAAGACTTAGCTCACGTTTGCAAGTGTGTATAAGGATGGCAACACAGTCTAGAGTCAACAATTAATTGCTTTAATTTTGCTAAGTAAAATGCCAAAAAATGTAAAAAAGGATTAAAAACATGAGAGAGAGTGGGAAAGGTTTTCTAACCTTTTTCCTAAGTTGAAAAAACAATTTTCCAACTTAACCAACCCCCCCTTGCTTTGCCACAACTTAAAGTTACTCTCTCCCTAGGTAAAGTGTGCCCCCTTGCTCTTTGACTTGGCCAAGATAAAAAATTAAACCAAAAAGTTAAGCTAAAACCTCAGTCCACCTGCCTAAGCCTCTAACTTATCCATTGGGTGAGTTAAAAGGTGTTTCCCCCCTTCCCTCACTCACCCCTCAAACCCTAACATTACCAAAGCCCTAAAAGTGTGCCCTAGTTAACTTAGTCACTTTCTCTTGATGTGTGACACTTGGAGCACATCCAAGAGGGGTCTCTCTTATTTCCCAAGTATAAAAGAATGCATACCCCTCCTCATTTGACGCAATCTATTCTCAGAGCAAGTTTATGCTACCCAAATCTCTCCCACTCCTCTCTCTCTCTCTCATTTCTTCTTGTAAGTTTTGTTGCAAGTATTTGCATGCAATTTATTTTTTTGAATAAATGAAACTTTGGAGGAATACCATCTTGGCATTGGAAATCTTCTTGATGTTATACATAATTTTATTGAGGTGATATTGCTATTTTTCTAGTTTTTTTCTTGTTTACTTAGCCTAGATTAAGAGATCTAAAGAAAAGTATTTTGCTTGGTAAAATAAGTAGAACTATTTCTATTTGTTTTAGTGAAGTATTTTAAAAGAACTAGTAAAGTATTTTACTTGTTTATTAGATCTACTCACCTCTTGATTGGTTTTGTAGCAAGTTTGGCACCATTGCAGGTCACCAAAGTGTTGGAACAAGTAGATTTCAGATCTGGAAACTTACTTGTCTAGCCTCCAAATTTTTTTGTTCTTTTTCTTCATCACTCCCTATTGATTTGAGACATTTTCTGTTCTGAAATAGGCTTTAAAAATATACTTTTGTGTTCAAATTTTTACATATAAATTTTTTGTTTTGTACTCACAAAAATTTCTAAATATTTTCAACTGTTTTGGCAGCATTTCCAACAAGCATTAGCTTGTTGTTTTTTGCAGGTTCTCGCCAGAACAAGGGGAGGTGCTTCCCATTTCGGGTCTTAAAACACTCCAAAAGGGCATCCCAAGTTGTGGTTTCAAAATCCTTTTCTTCTCTATCTCTTTCAAGCATTGTAAGTAGCCCAAGAGAGTCTCTTGGGCTTGCCTTCTTCTCTAAAAGTTAATTTTCTGTTTTGTAAATAATTTAATTGCCTACACCTTGCAAAGTGATTTGGCCTTGCTAATCAATGAAAAATTGTAAGGCTAGGATAGTTTAGTTTTATGTTTTGCATCTTTTATTTTTTCCCACTTGTCCTTAAGGCAAGGTTGTGTGCCTAGGTGCAATCTTTTTACTTTCAAGTCATTTTATTTTTCTTGATTTATTTTGCCTACACCTTGCAAAGTGATTTGGCCTAGTCAATCCATGCAATAGCGTAAGGCTTGTATGAATTGTATAATTTGTATAACTTGTTAATATCTTTGTAACTTTTTAATTTGGAAAGTAATCATATCTAGTAACTAGACACCCAAACTGATACAACTTTCATCATAAATTAGGGTGACTTGTGGAAGCTACAGGGGGTAGAAGTCGGGGATGGCTTCACGACACTCAGTGTCCTCCCTGCTTGAGCATCCAAGCATTCCGGATTGACCTGTGGAGCTAGGGAAGGACCTTGCTTGTCCTTCTTCTTAAGCACCCAACAATTCTTTTGGTCAAAGCAATAAGAGTTTCGGGGTAGACACATAGTCTAGGCTTGCATCTTCAAACCTTAATCCCCCTAACTAAAGAGAGACTTTAAAATTCTTCTAAAATCAGCCTACAACACTTTCACAGCTTATGTGCTTTCATTTTCAGATATCTCTTAATTAAGTTGTGTAAGTTTACTTTCTAAGACATCTCATCTAAAGTTGTGCACTCTCTCTCTTTGGGAAATTTGCTTTCCAAGTTTTCAAGTTATCTTTCATTTGTGAATATATCAATGCTCTAATTCTTCATTGTATGTTGGGTTAATTTTTGTATAATTGTATAATCCTTTAAGTTGTTTAGTTCATTGTACATCTACTTCATGTTTCATTTCATTTTGTAGATAAGATTCATAATTGTTAAAGCGTAAAATATATTCTTTGTTCATTGTTGTTAATTAATAGTATTATTATTTCTTGTATCATTGTTTATTGGTTGTATCTTTCAATTGACTCCATTTACTTATCTTTAGGCTCTAGTCTTAGTTAAACTATTAGGTAAAGGGATTTTCTTGTCATTAAAGACTTGCATTGCATTGATTGATTGTCATTTAGGTTAGGTCTCTCTAACTTAAGAACTAAAATTTAACTCCTAGATCACTTAATCAACTTAACACAGTTAAGTAGGGTCTACCCACCTTGGCGTCCCTAGGAGTGAGCCTAGACGAAAGAACTCCAAATCGAGGTGACAGTGGGTTTGGATTTAGGCTTGTGCCTCCAAGGACATACCAAGTGGATTGGAGACTTCTCCATGTTAGTAGGTGTGTATAAGGATGGAAACAAACGCCATGGAGGTTACCATGGAGATATTGTTGCTCTTGTTTCTTGTTTCGGGAAGGTCACGGGTAATATTCTTGAGAGGGAGTTATAATGCCAGTTGCAGGAGGCAACATGAAGAGGACTATTCAAACATAGAGTTGTGTAATGAAGGAGAGGAGGAGGTCATCACATGCAGAGGGAGAAGATGACTCCAAAGACTACATAGCTTCAAAGGGAGTTAAGCTTCAGAGAGAGCATGCAGACTCAGAGTGAGCCCGATCTTAGAGAGAGTCAATTGATTAGAGGCTTTCATTCAAAATGTATTCCTCTTCAGATTCAGATTCAGATGGGAAAGACCTCCTCCAAGATTGACAGACAGGAGGCTAGATCGAATCTTCAGAGACTTTGAGGAGATATGAGACCTCTTGGGAGGATTCCCTTGTTTCAGTTAAGGAAGCCTGTCAGAAGAAACTGGATGTGGACCTTTTACCTTGATTCCGAGACATGTACATTTGTTGACAACAAAACATTTTTTTGAGATACCTATGTGGTACAAATGAATATATATTGGGATATGCCTCAGATGGAGAT